>LUCH01002310.1:10812-86595 GCA_013368495.1 Paragonimus heterotremus
TGCCTGTTAGACTGACCGATTTCCGAGTTCTCATTGGGATAGTACTATAAACAGCTTAGTGTACCGAGTTTCATTATCGTTTTACTGGGAGTCAATACTAGTCAGAATATCCTAATATATGCTGCCACATATTTAGCAGAACTGTTTTAATCACAGTCATGAAAAAGTGGCCACTACCAAACTCTGGAAACAGTCAGAATGATATTTCTTTCAACACAGTTTGGGAGGTGTACTCTTTCTTCTGACACATCCTTCTTTTAATGTATTGCATGCGAATACTTTTAACAAACGTTTTGCCGAATGGAGAGTTCAGACTACTTAATTCCATCACTGCATCATTGGACTTTAGACTTTGGCATTGTTTGTGTGAATGTAACCAGTGGTATATATTAATATTAAGATATTAGTGGGATGTAGTCGGTATTATTCTGCTGAAAGATGGTAGTTCTTTGTTGGTCCGACGTATGCAGTAGCTGCAGATAACCTTATTGCGTCAAGCCGAATTTGGATTTTTACCGAAGGTTGTTAGTCTTCTAAACCAGTTCCTAAAAATACATTCCAAATAATCCTCAGAAGCATACCAGTCAATGGTTGATTAAAATACAGTTCACCATTTTCTAGAAGTTGTGGTAACAGTCTCTTCATGTAGCCGGTCTAGGGAGTCTGATAGTTTGTAATTACCGGAAATCACTGTATCCTACCAATTAGTTCATGCTATCTAACATTCAGTATATTGGAAACACTGTAAAATTTAGTGCTGGTTAGGATAGAGAACATTTTCTATTTTCCAATAATTCCGCAACGGATTTATGGTGGATGTTCCGTAATATTTATGTGGAAGGTAATAGAGTTTTACATGGGCGGACACATGTGGTGTGACTGTCCACTGTTTTACTTGACCGAAAAATACCATTGTAATATGTATTCTCATGGATGCGTAGATGCTGATGCAAATATATGGTTGGTTTTAGGTTTTGTTACCTGAATTTCCTCAGTTAGGTCATTCTCTGATTATTGTCGCTCCCGTATGCTGCGTTGCTGAGGCAAGTCATAATTGAAAATCTGCACATAGACACCTGGCCGTAATTCAGTGACCTTATTCATGGACTGTATATCGGTACTTAAAATTTCGAGTCACTTACCTACGCTCGAAGCCGCGATATAAATTATGTTCAATTCAGAAACCACCGAAACGAAGAAGTCATGTTAGACTCCCCAAAGATGTTCTATTTTAATCGTAAACCGGTGGTCACATTACAGTTTTACCAAACTTGTACGTGCGTAAGGAAATAAATAAACAGTTCCATTTTCACGTAGTGTCCATTTCCATTTGCGAATCTGTTTCAAATCTCCGTTTTTGTTCAAATGTCCAATCGAATACGCACTTCCTTACAATAAATGAGTAACAGATCTAAGGCTCTTCCTAAAGATAAACACTATACCAACTTTGGAAATATAGTAGCCTGGCCAGTTGAACTAGAAGCACTCACCAAAACTGGAATCTACAAATACATTTCAGTTCTCGAGCGCAATAGGCTTGCTGACCCAAATAACCTCGTGCTGACACAGTTCCAAAAAGTGTGTAAGCGTGAGTGGAAGCCTTGACTCAATTGTTTCAACTTGTGTAGACTATAAGGAACATCAATCTCAGCTGGCGTCACTCGATCTATAATCCACATGTTCAACAAAGAAGCCGAGGACCCTTGCTAAATCCATATAGGAATAAGATTGAAACCAGTCATTACTAGGGTTGTGGCATCCGTTACGCTTCATTGATTCACTGCAGCTGAGGAGAAGGATATCGGAGACGAACAGACAGGGTTCCGTCCTAGGCGGGATGTTCACTGTTAGCCTGATTCTGAAACAGCGCAATATGTACCGTCGGCCATAAAAATGTGTTCGATTGTGCCAATCGGTGTGCATACTCTTAGACTTGCTTAAATGCAGAGATGTACCGACCAAGTATGTGACCATAAAATGCATGCTTTATTCCCATAATTCAACTCAGGTTAGGAATTGCGGTGAATTGTCTGACACTTCCAGCATCGAAGACGGCGTAAGTCGAGGCTGTCCCAGTTTTCCGTTCTCGTTCAATTTTATCATATACGAAGTAATGGGGGTATTTTCAACGGCACTGACAAGATGCGGATGTGGATCGCATAGTTAGTGAAAGACGGACTGATCTTGATTACGCTGATGATAACATGTTGCTGTCTGATAATTTTCACTTAACACAACCAGCGCTAGACGCTAGTTCATATTTCGCTAACCACCGCAGAATGAGCTTAGCAACCTCTAAGTGCAAAGTGCTTCTGCACGATTGTTCAGATTAATTACACCCGATGTTGTGTGGAGAAATTGTGGAAGTTGTTGACCGGTTTGTCTACTTGGGAATTTGCATCAGCATCGGTGGATGTATGGGGAATGAAATAGATGCTGATGTTCTCGGAGCTGTGGCTGTGTTTGCGAACTTCGTATAGTTTTGGTACCAGAGAAGCATCACTGTGACCCCTGCTGGTCACGTAAATATGGCGATTGTGAGAGTTGTGTTAATTTCTATTTGGGAACCTAGTCCATTTAAAGTAGTAGGTGTGAAGTGTGTTCAAATATTCTACCATCGATATCTGCGTTTGATCGTTCAACGTCGAGTTTCATCGACGGGTAGGCATGGAAGAGAGTACTACGCGTGGTTGTTAGTGAGTGTCAGTCAAGTTCTTTTGTTCACTCTTTGAGTGTGCATAGATTGAAATGGTTCGGTCGTACATTGGCTATTTGTTTTTCAACCCGAGCGATGTTTTCCGATGATCACGCGACTGGCGTGAAATGCAATTTGAACAGCTGTTGACCTTGCGTACAGAAATGAAGTCGTTTACCAATGGTTCGGCCATTTTGGATCGGGTTAGCCTCCGCGGATTGGGCCATGATAACCCCTAGGTTAAGTTGTTGGATGCTATTAGTGAGCCGGTGACTAAATAAACTCAATGGTATGAATTTCATCGTTGTTTGGCAGAGTTGTTTGCTAGGGGAGTGCACCTATTGATTGGAAGCGCTGAGAGTCGTATGGATGCTGTTTTACTGCTAACGTCTTAGCCTCCATTATAGATGGACTGTTTATTTTCAGACTGTAAGCACCTAGATGTTTAATATTTGTGTATAAGCATGGTTGATTTAGTAGCTAGATCCTCTCCCCTTCCCTTCGTTTTCCCTTAGCTAGGCCTGCTTCTCTTCATAGTTGTATGACATCTAAACATTAGCGCGAACCACCGACATATTGATGTGTGTGATGACCTCGATGATAAAACTGTTAGTTCAACTCCATCATCCTTCACGCGCCTCACAGCACTCGTTGCAAAAGTGACGCGTAATTTTATCTACGCTACCCACTCAATAATTTAGCATGTGACCAAACCATATTCGAGATAGAGATCCTCTGGTATTAGAATGGTACATACTTTCGGTGCAACCAAGTTCAGCTTCCTCACCAACTGTAGTGCCTTTCTAAATATCTTCATCAGGTAAGCTTTCTATTTTTCTTGTGATTTCACTGCCCAGGTAAAAAAAAAGCAAAAAGCATGTGCGTTTTTGAGTAATAAGTGGACAGATAGACTGACTGAGTAACTCTGGCATGCTCACATGCCCAGTTGGCGGTAGCAACTGGACCTTAGAAAAAACCACCGAAATCAAATAGTTCTCCGTTCATTTTGATTTTTTATAACAACGTGAGCACACTGTTCGAAGCACAATTGAACTGTTGAGGCATTTACATTATTTTAAAGCAGTTGATTGTGTTAGGTAGATGAACTCAATAAACAGCAACACACCACCGTGCAGGAGAAGAGTATCCATTTGCATACGTTACTTACCGTTTCCTAATGTGACCAATGTGGGTCATCTTGTAATTCAGTGCCCCAACATGAATAATGTACACAATTTAGCAATTGTAAACAGTGTAGGGTATTCATTAACAAAAAGGGTAACTTACGGCTATTAAAGCTTACGTTTAGGTAAGCCATGCATTTGTCTAGCCATAACAAAATGAGGTTTCATTTCGGAAGCATTTTGTCGTCGAGTCTCGCTGTCCAATTGACGAAAGCCTATTTATTTCTGTAAGCCTTTAGATGAGATTTGTACTGCATTCAAACATCTAAGTGACTTCCCCAAAACGCTTGGTACTGTTTCTTTTTCCGTTTATTAAGGAAGATATCTTTTGCACTACAGAGAAACGACATCGTTAGGCTATGCCTCAACTACTGGAAGCTTCCTCGACACAGATCTTTGCACTAGAGGTACCACGAAACGTCAACCTAGCTTTGCCTTGGTTGAACTTTTGTTTCATTAGTTTTTAAGCGGCCCTCAACTGATGTGGTCCATTCCTACAGATGATGTTATTTCTGTTTCGGTATTTGAAGAGCTATTCGTGCTTGCCTTGAGGTCAGTATATCCCAACTACACAGAAGTCGTCTGAGGTTCTTCTTAAGTACCACAGCATTTCTGTTGCGTGATCATTTTTGACTAGAAAATAGCAACCTGTGTAGACCGAATGCGTGGAGGTATTACTGCCACTACCTTTGAAAATGGTCCGATACAACTTAACCAGTTGCTAAATAATGCAAGCTCATTGTCTATTTTTAGTGACTATCCGATAAAAATCCGAAATCGATAGCCTACAGTGACATAATGGACGAATATCTCCAACCTTTCTTTGTTATTCTTCCACAGGACAATATAGTGTGCATCTTACACACACACGAGTTTTGGGTATGCCTCCTATGTTATATGCATCGTTTCTAGCAGTTACTCGTTGTAGAGGAGTATGTTTAACATGCACCGCATTATTTTAAGGAAAGTCACTCTAAAACTTGAGTGTCCTTATCTTTATATCATGGTGTACATACTACTAGCGCTGATTTATTTTTCGACTTGACCGTTTAGCATGCAAACAGTTCGCCACCGTGCAAGACAATATCACCAGTGCCCCTTCATGTGAAGCAAATCAATCGATTTGAAAACTTTACTCAGTAATGTTTTTTGGAGCCTCAACGAGGTGAGTATAGCTCATGAAACTTAAAAGAATTAACTAGAAAGTCCTCAAGCCCAATAAATTTTATTTAGCCCGATTAATTGCGCAGGTGTGCATTTTGCACAGGTTTTGTGTCCAAACTGCATTTGATAACCATGTAGCTGTCGCACGGTATGTTTCAAACTAGTCACAGTGTTTACCTAAAAACTACAATTCCACCAGACACTTCAGATGGTCAGTTGTTTCCATACATGATGCAGTGTGTTTCTGTCCCGTACTTTTACTCTTTATTGTATCAAGCTTCCATGCCTCACGGTGCGACATAGGGGCGTGGAGCCAAAAATCAATTCTTCTTGTGTTGACGCAATATCTCAAGCTTCTAGTCATGGTTGTGATGAACTAGCTGAACAGTAGTCTCAGCAAATGTTTAGAGACATAAACTGCGTAGGGTGATCGGAGGCTATAAACCGTCGGGAACTTCTGAGTAACGCATTGCTGGCATTCAGAAGCTTTGACGAATTATAGGATGATTAATATAGATTGAGGTTGATACCAGCGATGTGACACATGAAAATGAGATTGACTTTACATCCTACCTTGACCATTGGCTTCCAAAGCTAGCTTTGTACTAAGGCGTTCACCTGGTTTACCGATGGGAAAAACTCATTTTAACAACTTGTCTTATGTTTACTTTCTGTTCAGCCTATTGAGCACCTGGTTATGATATGCGCATGTCACCAGTGAATCTAACTGTGTATTTACTGTTCAAACTTCAGCAACTATCTTCTTGTAGCCAGAAAGCACAGTGGACTTAAATCCTATTCCGTTAGCTTGCTAATATTAACCATTTTTACCCGGAATATGTACGATAAATATCACATATTTTCGGCTGAAAGTTTAGCGGAGCAAAATTCTCATGTACGTTATGACGGGTAAAATTCAGCTGTCAATGTGAACTGATATTACACTCAAAAAACGCGCAAGACATACAGACTGTATTACTGATAAGTAGTTTGGCAGAGGTGATAATGCACAAGAGACCCAATTGTGAAAAATCTGGACTTCGGTTGGATTCGAATCAGCGACAGAAACAAAATACCCGGATGCTGTAAATGTCCTGTCAGCTAAGCATCTGGGCATGTAGTTGCTGTCATTGGTTCGAATTCAACCGAAGTTCACATTTTTTGCAAGTGGGTCTTTTATGGATATAGATTATACTTCATAGTTCACTTAAAGAAGTCAAACTGACAATTGTGCTCACATTTCTTCACCACTACTGTTGTCCTACTTCAGAACAATTTGCCATTTTGGAATTCTGCCTGGAAAACAAGTAAAATCCCAGGTTCTCGGGGGAAGTTTTCTCATCTAACTGAAAACTACAACGTTAAATTCTAACGGTTAGTAAAATAGGTGTCGACCTTGAACCACTGGAGAGAAAGTAAATCACAACAAACGCTTTGCGTTGGAACCATTCAGCAGAAGGCTGTGAATGAACGAGTGGTAGTCTGACTGAATTATTTTTTAGCAACCGACTGGTCTGTAGTTAACAAGCAACAGGTCGATGAACACTACAGTAAACTTGAGATGAGAGAACGAATCACAGATCAACAGCACACGAGCTGACCTTGATGGCTTCATCATAACTCTGTCGCAGATAGCTTCCGACACGAGGGAAAGGAGACAGCTGTGTCCAACAGGTTCGCATGCTGCATGATCCAGAAACACCATGACATTTGCAAGCGACTGAAGCAAGTTTGTAGACAGCCTGTGACAATCAAAATGAACGTGTAAATTATGTACGTAAAAGCACTGCATCGCTAACTCATGACTGGACAATGAGCATAGCACTAATAGTTTAAAATGAAATAAGAAAGAGTAAGGTGACCAGTTTCCTCTAAAACGTTCAACAGGACGAATATGAGACAGAATTAGTACGCTGTTTCGCTCAATGCTTATGCCTATCAAGTGAAGTTTAACTATGGAAATATCCTGAAGGAAAATTAAGAGACAGTACGGTTAACTGGCATTTCACAGTGAAAGAAAGTCACAAAATATTTGCAACTAATTTACTGTTTATACCACCAACCGGTCATGTGTTATGCTTCAAAATACTGCGATTACTTGCAGTATTTTGTGCTGTTTGAAGGTCAAAGATAACAGATGAAGAGTCCAGGAAGCTATTGGTTATCGGTTGGAAGCTAATGACAACCAGTGATGAGCTGAAAGTTATCGGTCAGAGCATAGCATAGCGTTGGTCCATTCAAACTTTTGTGACTAACCTATCTGGCTATGTGGTCTAGTGTATCACAACCTCCTTAATAAGTCGTGACGAAGTAAAGCAGACTGTATGAGACACTTTGTAGTCAGACATGGAAAGCGATTGGAATATGTGCTAAGGATCCCACTACTTTTTGTATTGCAAGTAAGTTCACTGAGAGTTGGAAATAACCAACAGGATACTCTCGATTAGAGTATAGTAAACATATGGTGCCTTGAAAACCATCAAGATTTCACAGACGACAAGTTTCTATCAGAAACCTGATAGTGCTGATAATGAACACTGGTCTGTCACCATCGGCTTTTAAGCAACCGTTACTGACACTCAGTTATCATCTCTAGTTCACGATCGATCACTTATCGCTCTTGAACTAGAGAATACACTGAATAAAAGCCACGGACAAAGCCAGACAAAGTTTAAAACTAACAAAGTGAGCAGACCGCATGAACATAGTAAATCAAAGCGCAACGCCTGTTGATGCCTTGCCAGTTAAGATAAACATGAACGACTTTTCCGGCAATTTGAACTAGCCACTACTGTATACACATCAGATGTACAGTATATCATTTTTCAGGGCTCACTCTAGAATCGCGTTTTTAAAATCCTTTTGGTTCTAAGTTTGTAGAATTTTAGACAATTGAGGCAACCATATGAGCTATCCACGAGACATTCGGTGCAGTGGACATCAATTTGAAGGTAGAACATTTGTAACGGTTGTGACTGAATAATAGAGTCCCTTCAAACGACTTAACAGAAAGCAAGATGAAATTGACATTCAACCTACTCCAAGAAAGTAGCTATCTAGATAGATCAATTCTGATACTCTAAATAGCGACATTGAAGGAGGAGGTCCAGTCTCGGTTGTAAGATATTGACACAGTCGTCACCTGTGTAATACGTTTCATCAAATATGTGCAGCGACCTCTCTTCATTCACGGTATAATACCCACCTCCTAGTTCATTTGCCTACAGTACAAGTTGCTTATTTATTTTCGGATCACGTGCGTGTGCTTATTTATTTGCCACTTTATAGTCGAATACTTTGAATGTATAACAAAAAAGACAGTGCACAGCACCACACTACTCGGTTAACAATTGAAGGGAAGAAGTCGAGTATTGTACATACAGCAGGCATAAACCCGCACAATTGACCCACATGAGACATTCAACGTCATCCAATAATGTCAGCTCAATCAACCCAAAGCAGCTCAAACAGAGATAAGTTCAAAATTTCTGATACTTATGGTGCATTCACAAGTCAGGAAGGACAATTTTTTGTTGAGACGACTCCGTACGTGCTATGTATTCTATAGAGTTCATTCGTTCCAGTTATTTGTCAATGGATTCATCAACATACAGAAGCTTGCTCAGATGGTAACCTGACTCCAAGCAACGTTAATCAATCAAGCCGCAAATGTAAATGTGATCAAGTTTACTACCACACTCGAACAGTTGCTAATGGTATTTGATGTTAATGTCCAGCTTGTAACTCAGAAACGTACTCAGACCAATCAAACGAGGCAAGGTTGGAGAGATCAAAGCAGTCAAACTGCGAGAGAGAATTAACTGCTCACTTATGGTTCTCCGGAGTTTGATAATTATACGACATCAGCACTTCTACGTAGACTGCTCACAGAAAATACGTACACCTGAGGTAAATTTTAGGCCAACTTGGTTGAAGCAAGCATACCCATTGGCCACTTTTCGTGAATTACAAAGTTCTGTCAATTGAAACAGAGTTGTGTAGACTGCATTTTGGACGGAAACCCTTAGAGAAGATTAGTTTCTCGCTGTTCTTGCCAAAGTGTAGCCGTGTTTAACAGCCATGCTTTAATATACTTATTAATCTTCGGTTGCACTCCGATGGCATAGATGAACACCACCATGAATACTAAGATGCAGCAATTCAGTCGACTCACGATCCTGGTTTCTGTAAGTACTTCGGTCATGTCACTGAACGTGACTGCCTTCTTCAGCAGCTGTTACACTTTAGCATCGGTGGTTGGACCAGCTAGCAAGGCAGGACTTCGAACAAGCACATCGGCCTCTTTGGATCAGGCATGTCTATCGGTGTTTGGTTTCCTTCCTTTCTGTTATTTTGAAAGAGATGACAGAAAACTGGTTGTGACATCTGGATCAAATTTTGAGGCAGCGTGTCTGATCTATTGTCGGTATAAACAGCCAACCAACATTCTTGTCCATCTCGAGTGCGGAAGCCGATGGGTACATGCCCCCTTCCTTAGTCGACGCAGTTTCAACTTCTACATTCTTCGGATGTGATTTTGAATAACCTTGAGGCGATTGTCGGACGGCTGCAGACTAAAACGACTGATGGGGGGTGAGACATTTCGGTCCTCCAGCTACACGTGGCCACCATTTTACTGGGCAATCAACTCCATGGGCTAAGAACGCAACTCTCATAACTGCTTGTGTAAAACATCAACGAAGGACTAGATATACACACAGAAGCTTAACGAGAAGTGGGTGAAGAAAGCTACTCCCACAACTGTCTGTGACGCATGGCGCACTTCTGACCGGATTGGTCTTGGTCTACTTCCTGGCTACCAAGTCAATCTTCATCTTCAGTTTTGTGCAACACGTCAAAGACATGGAATGGCTTCCGAATTGTACTGTCTCCTTGTTAAACGGAACGACTACAGAACACGGCTTCATCATAGTGGTCAAGTTATCAGATGTAAACAACAATAACTTGAAACAGCATTACGAGCTTCTTTCATTGGCTGCTTTCATTGGCATTCAAATATTCTCAAATCATCTCGGTTTGCATGCCTTCTATCAAGCTGACACGCCCTTAAACTTACGCTCCGTCAATACGTTTTTGTAACTATCTAGCCCAACACTTGTTATCTGTTGATGTAGAAGAATCAAACTAAAGTTTAGACAAGTTGGTATCTTTCAACAAAATGATATCTTGGTTGCTGTTAGTCCGTTATAATCTGTTCTTCACAATGCACACCAACTCCATTCTGATCTTACAACGGCGTTTGCCGACGAGTTCGCTGTTTTCATTTGACCTCGCTTGATAACATAGTTCGATCTACGAAGCTGCGACTGGACTGTGATCCCTTCATCATAACGGATATCCTCAACCTTCAAGGATATAGTGAGTAAATTCGGAGATAAGACGTTCCATCACGTTCGCGGTACTCAACAAGAGGGTTGTTTGTGGCCATTTTTGTTGACTGTAACACTGGACGAGGTTGTCCTTGGCGCAGATAGTATTCTGGGCCTTCTGACCAACAATGAACAACGGATGCTACTAACTGCTCTGATGACCTTAAACCGTTCGCAGGAAACGAACAGCACTCATAGGATAAACCTGAATAGACCGAGTATGCCTTCAGGCTAACTGAGATGTCGATTGCCCAAAGTAAGCCAATCATTTTGGTAAGCATCACCAACAAGAAGGGCAAACGCACAGTTCTTTTTGAGATTAATACGACATTCTGGTAACGTCGGCTTTAGTATATTGGGCTTCATGATCAACTAAGTTACCTTGACGTCCGTCTCATTTAGCGCGGTAATATTCCAATCGATCACAGCAGCTGAACTTCTGTCGCCTCTGAAAATGACCCCAGAGTCCTAGTCAAGCTACAAGGCCGATCAAATTTACTACAGAACCGTCGATTACCGAACTTCGTACACAAACTGGCACTGGAAGTCGCTATTGACGCGACGCTACATTAGTAAAATAAGACAACTCAGATGTGCTGTGTGCTAGCAGCGGTTCTCCCATACACGTCGTCTTCTTAGGAGTCTGATAACCCTTACTTTGGAGTTAACTACACTTTCTTTGGAATCTGCTTGTACGGACAAGTTACTGTCTTTGGACAAACAGCTCTTGTAAGAGAAGATCACTCAAAGAGGCGAAACCAGTTTGGACCAACTTGCACTGAAACTTGGTAGACAGATTAAGCCTTAATGGTTTAATGATGAAATCCAAATCAACTCAAGGAGCGTTACGGAGTAGTGGACGGCCTCTTACATGTCGCGCAGTCTTACAAGGCGGCGTTCGAGACAGAATGTGACAACTCCAATCGAATGGGGCGTCAAATTGTCAAATGTATACAGTTACTGAAATTCGTTGCACTTGAGCAGCCATGAATTCTCTTGCTAACCCCTATGTGCACACCTGATTTCAAGTTTACTGATGGAAAAAGGCTCAAAGTAATGGATGGTGTGTCGTAGATTGGATGAGAACAGACAAAACTTGGGTGACTATACGAAAATAGTATAAAGGTCAGATTGCACATGAAGACCTCGTTTTATTGTACCACAGGGGTCGAAGAGTTTTCAGTATGATTATATGACTGTGGATTACCATGACTTCTGGCTCTACCGTTCAACCAAGTTCTTAGGATTATCGAATACATTATGATGCATTGTGTTGTGCTAGCAATGCTACCTCTGGTAAGTTTTAGATGTTACGCTGGCTTATTGCCTGAAACTTGTGGTGGAGTCTTATGGCAGAAATTTGCACCCCCGAATGACGTTTCTGATGGACGTGAATGTATTAAGCATTCCAAAAAAGCGAACCGAAAGAGTACTTCACCGTACCACGTTCTTCTTACTATTGAACTTAGTATAGCTTTCGTAGTAAGAAGTTTTACCTGTTGTTTGATTTACTGCAATCAAAAGCCGTCTAAGAATCTGTCATGATAAACCGTAGTCGGTAGCATGTCTTGAGTTGACTGTACAGAGAAGGAGGTCATTACAACGTTCAGGTCGATGAGTAAAGTTGACTTTTGACATTCGAAGCCCGGGCTTCCGATTAAATTCGATCGATAAATTCATAAGTAAGTCAAAACTGAGCTGTGTTGAATATATAGCACCCGATTACCGATTAGTACTCGTGTCACCCAATCCAAAGAGATCAATTAGAAAGTCTCAAGGCGAGTCAATCACCATGAAAATTCTAGATAATCACATGTCCAGTAAATTAACATGGTTTTAGGGTAAAATGGACTTAAATGGATTAGTCTCACAACAATTAAATGATAGTTGATATCAGGTGTTTTGTACGCGGACAGGTGGATGCTGAATGGTCGGTTTTGATGTTCATTTGTTCGCTGAGCTTAACATTTGGATTGCAAACGTCTCAACACTTAACGAGATAATATCAATAGCTCGTAAAAGTTTGAGAGTATAAGATTAGGCTTTTTGGTTGATGAAGGTTTTAAACAGCAGGAGGGTGACCTTTTGGCACTAGATTTGACCGGTTGCTTCTCACAGTCGTTGACCTCTTGACCTGAGGTCTAATTTGCTATATCTGATCTTCAAAAAGGTGGGTGTCTGAGTTTAACCATAAAACTTCCCATTCCCCGATGTTTTTTCGTAGATCAGCTGATGATGTGGTTGCTGCCTCTGCGTATACTGTTTCTGTCGCAAGTTCGAGTCGCGCTGAATTTCGAATTTTTCACAATTGAATTGCTTCAAAATTTACAAACCCGCCACATCACTTACTAGCAATTTAGTTTCTCGTTGGAAATGAGCCCCAGCGATAGGTCCTTTGTCCACTAAGGATTATGTGGTGTTTCTAATAAGATCTTAGAAGAAAGAGAGAATCTGGTTCACTTCATTTCTATTTCAGACTGCAATTTATCGGTTACACTTTCATCAAAACTACTTTGGATTGACGTCTAAATCACGACTAATTTGTAAGTTAATTGGTCATACATTGAAAAATGTTGTAGAGTACATTCAGAGTGAGATACTTAACTGTCACTGGCCAATCTTAACCTACCAGTCTTCCAGCTCGATTATTGTGTAAATTCATGAGCATCCGTGCCAACTCGGACGAATGTCTGGGATAACTTTTCTCCTTTTCTCGGACGTCGATGAAAGCTTTCGCAAATCGGTAAGCATAGGCGATATTATCCCCACAGCCACCCCAAATCCAGTCCCGATGTAGCTTCTCAGGGCGATCAGCTTGGCTACATCCGCAAGAGTACAGACGAGCTTGTTTACAACTGCGAGACAGCGCGTGAACAACGCCAGCGGCTGAGATGGCGTGCGCAAAACTGGCTTCTCGACTACCTATAACAAAACACATATGATCAATTAATGAAACAGCTCAGCGCAGAGATTACGAACACATATTTGGGTTGCGAAACGTCTTTATGGGCCGCCTGATTTGAATGAATCAACCTGATCACAAACAGTATGGTGTACATCATTCGCACAGTAACGATGGTTCGCGTCGGCTGAAATCAGGTCGCTTACTCTTGGACAGGTTATGCTCGCACGCGTGCACGATACGATTTGGGGCGAATCACAAGCGTGTCTGGCGAGTCCTCTCAACCAGCTGACGCTGTGTCAGCTCTGGTATTCATTCAATACTCCCTATATTTCATCCTAGGTGTGGACTACGTACTCAGCTCGTAAGATGGGGGATTTTGAGCAATATGAATTCACCGAATTAGCTTGCCCCAGTGACTGGATTCTGACTTTAACTTCACATAACAGATTTGAATGAAAAAACGATTCCTTATTTTTGTTGTTGTGCGTTTCAACAAAAAACTTCTCCAGCATCGTCAGCGCGTTAATTGCTTTTCATTGCGAGAGGTAGTTTTATTCAAAATTGGGTCGCCCTCTAAAGGCGTTAGAGACTATCGGTTTAGAGGAATCCGGCTTAGTTCGTTCGAAAATACACGTTGAATTCATGTGAACAGCAAAGTACCAAACACAACTTGTTTTACCTGTTTGGTCATTAGACACACGATAAATATGAAGGCAGGAACCAAGGTGAGTAAGAAAATCACGCAACAGAGGTTATGCACCACGTGTTTGTTAGCAGTTACGCAATCAATGTTTAACATATTGTGAGCTAAACTGATTTTAGGTCAGGAGACATTGTTTGGTCCAAACTTTCGAGCGCAGAGGTCAGTGTAGTATAATGCGATACTAATAGACTCGGCAGCAATCAACATTCGAAATCTCACGTGTTTTGGTCGATTTCTTGGATGCGGTAAACAAAGTGAAATCCATATTACTTACCAACAGAGTGATTATAACCGATTAACTAATCCGCTGTCGAGCTTGAAACAGTTTTACTCACACTACTGCTCAGCCGTACATGTTGGTGATAGTCGTCAACCTCGAGGTAGGTCAGCAACAACATGACATGGATATACGTCTAATATCTTGGTGATGAAATTGTCAACTATCAATTCCCGAATGAAGTTCCGGCTGTTTTCTAAGTCCGGAGTGCTTAACAGTCTCTTCCGCACGTCTGAACTTGTGTTTCTCGGTTGTAAGCAATTCGCGACGTATAAGCTGGAAAATTCTTTTTTTCCGTACAGTTCGTAAACAGGAACACAGACTTAATCCAATTATTGCTATTCTATTTCAGAAAGAACTCAAAATTTTTACTGACAGGATTTCACAGACCGACTGTCCCTTGTTATTGTCTTCGTGTTGACGAATCTTCATGTAACAATCGCGTTCTGTGAACATAGACAGACTTCAGACGTTTACATAAGTTTACTTGTGTGCTGCGTATTTCTGATTCCCATAGACCTGCTGTGCTCCCAAACTGACAGGCGAGCGAGAAGCCAGTGAAAAGCATGTAACTGTCACGTTCGTGCGGTTGGAACATGCCTTTTTCATGCCTTACTGGTAAATGTTCCCATGACTGTACATCTCCAGGAATGCTTGTAGTAGATGTGATGGATTTCCATTGTCCCCTTTCTTGTTTACTTTGTTCTGCGTTCGTTCCGATTAAGAGGTAACCGTAACAAGCGTTATCTATTTCTATGGAAGAAACTCGCGAGGCGTCACTACAAATGCGTACAAATTAGTTTAAGGAGAGAGTACAGGTCCGTGCACCTTAGCCTTGGTGTCAGTTGCAGGTAAATCGATAATTTCAATTTGACTTTCAAATCGGAGCTATAAATTATATACCCTGGTCTTAGATTTTTTCTGTTTGATCATTCGGCAACAGACGGAAAGAAGCATAGTTTGTTCGAGAACCTAAAACATTGTTTTCGTTTCTCTACTCCGAAAGTTTCTTCGTTTTATTCGCGCTTGAAGATTGTGGATTGTTTACCAGATTTCCAGATTTCTATGAAAGGGACTCACAACTAATGATTTGGCAGACTTCAGTTATTTGGGACAGAAATATTCATTTTTTGATGGAAACTGCCGTGGCGGATATTTGCAGGTTTGACCACAAATTTAAAAAAAAGTCCGACAGGAAAGAAAGTAGTCAATGAAAATGAGGAGAAACAACTGTCTTACAATGGCCAATGACAACGGTGTTACAGGCTCTGACTGTCGTTTGGCGTCATGAGTGTGCCATTCATATTTCATTCGCGAAGATACAGACTACCAATCATACGGTTGTACTGTTCAACCCTAGTTACCATGGTCTTTAACGTTTAGATTTTGACAGCCTGACGTTCGACAACTTACATTTCATTTGGTTCTGTCTTATGATATCAAACGTTTTGCGATGTAAAATCTGGAAACACTTAACGGTCCGACGTTCAGATAAGTTCACGCACTACAAACTAACAATACTTCATCGAAAGAAATTCAAGTTGGCAATTTAAACGATTTTAGCAATTAGTAGTTCTGTTTCCGTGTTTTCCAAGTTTCTGTTCATTGCCCTAATATATTAACGGGTCTTCCGAATACAGGTTCAAATTGATAAATCGCTGTATGGACTTCGGCTGGATTCGAACCAACGACAAAAACGGCGTGCTGATATACAGTGAGTATTCCACCAACCGAGCAACGAAGTCACCTCGGAAGATCAGAAATCCCACATTTGGTTTTGGCTGGTAGATCACTTACCGTGTCTTGCCATGCCGTTTCTGTCGCTGGTTCGAATCCAACCGAAGTTGAGGTGTTCCGGAACTAAATCTTCTCTAAATCATCAAATCTGCCAGACAACTTATCAGTAATAAAAGCATGGTATATATAATCTTCAGATTGGCGTACATAATCCTATACCGTGTGATCATCAATAACAAGTTTGTAATTGTGTTTGGATGTTTCAAGATTTCCGAAGGAGCCCGTAAACCGACGTGGCCTGTCACATCGAGCAGCTTTTCAGGAGCTGTTGTGGGCTATGTTACTCATGACGCACACACTTAGATACCAACTTTACGGGGCACTTCCTGCCTGCAACACAAGACTAACTACTACAGATTTTCTCTAAAGAAACACTGTACCCTTGGCCTCAAATCAACCATAATCGAGTTATCATACGTTAACGCCCAACTACTTCTGATTGTGAGTAATGGTCAGATTGCCGAGTTATCTGGATAGCGGATACAGGTTACCATCTGTTAACTCCAGTCGATAACCCAACGACTGGGACGTCCTAGACAAGACTGCTTCGTGAAAGTGTGTCAGCGTTCCACTCCCCATTGTGACAAAGATACATACTGCCGACAGGCTGTAACAAGAGTGAAACCAGAGTCCAGTGTTTCTTTTTGAAAGAGGCTGGCTGAAAGATCTGGCTGAATACGAAGGCTACGGTCAAATGTCACTGTTGTTCAAATTGAAATTAATCAAATCTTTGACTACTCAACAGTGATCTGAAGAGACATTTTGACAGTTGGTGTCAATCACTTTACGTTGACTTTGATGGTGTACACATGCAGGAGTTCAAGTGGGTGTAAAACAAGAGTGGACTATTCACCGCAGTGAGAAGGAAACAAGGATATGAATAAACCAGTCACCATTCGATCAAGTAGTCCTGTCATCATAAAGTCAAACTCGAAGCAGTCGAGTTAGAAAACTAGTAGTACTCATAATATCCATCTGATAACAATGGCAGCTATAAAGTATAGATGTTAAGAGATAGCCTGTGAGGAATTATCTAGAGTGAGGAATAGTGACTGAAACATATATTTAAACGGTAATTATACTTTTCTCATATTTAGGTGCAAATCTGTTTATTGTTGAGTGACATGAGATTTCGTACATCAGACGTGCCGTACACTTGCGACCGTTGGACATTCAGTTGTCCTGTACAGACTGGGTTGATTTGGAAATTGCGAGTCAAGGCTATGTGGCTAACCAACTGACATCCCTGAAGAGACGGTGTAAGTTCGTACTAACCCGCACTGAGGTCATCACATGTAACTGCAAGAAGGAGTACATTTGTTTGCGTTCGGCGAAGTGGAACTGAGACAGGAACACAAACACGCACACAAGGTAAGTACAGAAACACCTGGTTGTGATTTGTACTCAGGTGGCTTACTCTCATGTTGATCATCTGTTCGTAAAAATGCCCAGAACTCCCAAAAACAACCGGATCTCTGAAGAGATTCGTACAAGAGTAGTGGAATCTCTTGAGCAAAACGAGCACTAGCGGACGGTAGCTGAAACGAGTAGACTCAATTCGAAAAATGCCTTAAGGCAGCTACGTGCTGATGTGATAAGCTGAACACAAAAGTAAGGGGGGGACAGGAGGCTGCGCATTATGACAAAGAAAGAAACTGATGAATTTCTAGGATGGTTAGCGGACGATTCAACCGTGACTTCGATAGTCCGTAAAAGCTCACTCTGGTGAAAGGTTGCCGTTCCCTAATACAGGACAGCGTCTCGATTGTCGCTTGATAGTTTTGGAGTCTTTGAAATAAAACTTGTACCAGTATGATAAAAAAACGATGAAATGAGACGAAGCTTTATTTTTCAGTACACTTTGTTGAACTGATGAAACGAATCTTAACCTGTCCTGAATTTATCTTACCGAACGTTCGTCAATAGATCCAGAGGCATGTATAACCATCATTTGCTTTCATGGACGCAATTTTTATTTGATTAGTGCTATGACAGAAGCCGGGATGGTCTAACATGTGAACATTGAGAGCAGTTGCTAGTGGTAGTGGTGAGGGAGGGCAGGTCAAGCAAATACCACTGTTGACAATACCGTTGTAGTTTGCAGCAACACAGTTAGCCAAGCAGCTTTGGAACAGGTGTGTGAAGAACCTACATGCTGAGGCCCACACTTGCTCAGGCTTGCACCTTATTAACCCAGGTTAAACGCATGGAGTGTGGTTAAGACATAAGAGAAGCAATACTTGCGAACTATTTTCGGTCTATTATCAGGCGACGATCCGACTGGCGTTCTAAAGCAGCTGAAATGTAGGATGTGCTTGTTGAAGACTATTGTCACAACCAGTTTGATGTGGGTTTCTGCACTTAGATGCTACCAGTTTGTTTTTAAAGTCCTGAAACCCTGTATAAATGTCATTAATGGTAACGTCACGTTAACTTGGTTACCTATATATTTTATTTTGAGATCGTACTGCTGTCGTTTTCGGGACGAGCACGTATTTGATTGGACATACTCATAATCTGTGGGTGTCTGTTTGTGCACCCCTTTCCCATCTGATGACCAGATTTGATGATGCGATGTAATGTTATTTGTATTTCACTATTATCCTACTTACTTTATCGGTATGTTCATGAGGAGCATGTCCTGACATGCTTGCATGTGTGCCTATCAGCATGCGTTATAGTGTGACGTAAAAACAGTAGTTGGTGAACTGAAAGAGATTAACTGGACCCAACTGACCCTTTTTAAACAGTATATTGTCTCAACCATGATCCTGTAGGGGGATGAGGGCAGCCAAAAGGAAAAAGAAGTGTCTCAATCGGGCTAGTATAATCCAGCGTCAAATGACTGACACTTCTGTGTAACGCAATATTTGTATATGGATATATATGGAACTAAACAATGGGTTGTGAGGATAACATGAATGCATGACTATCAATCCGTTATAGCATAGTAGTGCTGGACTAGCTACTCTGTTCGCAAGCAGCAGATGCATAACAGTGAACTGCAAACATTTTCAACAGAAGGCAATGCAAGCTTATTGGTTAGACAATAAAACTTCTGCGAAGCCTACCGAGCAGGTTCAAATGGAACTTCTTTTGAGCTAGGTTGGAGGGACATTTAGGATAATTTACTGCTGTAAAAAAGTAGATTCTTCACTTATTCTTGTCTTACGTCTAAGAGGAACAGGTTATCATCTCGAACCTCCACAATGTATTGGAAGTTCCGATGAAAATTACTGAATGACACAGAGCTGATCAGTCCGGTATCGTGAGTCACATACATAGAGTAAGCTATCAACTTATCATTGATAAACCCTTGCGGTTTGACTAGCCGTTGTCGTTTATGCTTTTAAATACGTCCTAAAAGTGGCACTGAATGTTGGGCCTGATGGAAGTTACATCACTAAAGCGTAAGTCTATCACACAATTAGCAATAAAAAAGCATCTCCATTGGTACTCATAGCGTTGGAAAAGTGAGTTTTTTAAAGTAAACACAAAACACTTTGCAACTCTTAACAGAATATCGCGAATTAACTTGCTTTTGTGGTATTTTCGCACTTTTTCTCTGTCATTCCTCGAGAAACCCTCCAGTATTTCGACTGCTTTTCGTTACAGGATGCAAGACATAACTGACTAGCCACATTAACGGCACACAAATCTCATTGATATTGTCAAAAAGCGGTAATTCTTGAGCGCCAGTGGTCTTTTTTATTCCACAACAAACAATTTATCACCGTTAGTTTTAACAACCCAATAAACGTTAATAAAACCCTCTGTTTTCCTCAAGCATACAGGTTAGTCCGCAATGGCTGGTAATGCCACGGATGTGCTGTTTCATGACTTATCTGTTCAACTTATTTGCTTGTTTCCTATCACAGCGCGAAAACGTACGTATGTAACAAAAACTGTAGAGTAACTGTAAAACAGACGGATGAATGGGGATACATCCATCTGTATTGATAATCAATACTGTTACTGAGGTGAATGTGTTAACAAAGAAAACAGAAAACAAACAAGTTGCCTCACTTATGAAGTAAAATAAAGATGTACTGAACAAGTAATTTGTCTATAGTAATGAACGACAAGTTAATGTTGAACAAATGGTACAATAAACAGAAACTTTGGTTTATCTTCTACAGTCTTATTCGAACACAAGTTCATAGTTCTGTCTATAAAGCGGGCAACAATGGATTCCTTTTTTCCTTATAATGTTACAAAACTATTGCATGTTTTGCACAACGAGACATAAACACGTCTGAAAAGGCGATCTCTCTTAGTGGCTCAAGCTCTAAAACAAAGCCTATATTTTTAAAGTAAGAGTTGAAATATGTCAGTGTTTTACTGAATAAATCCCCCTTGGAGGCGGTATCATCAAAACAGAAATCCTATTATTCTAGGAGTAGCTTCAGCAGTTAGATTCAGATACCTAGGCTGGAAGCCGTCATGACTAGCTGAACAACTCTCAATAAGTGTCAGCATAAAGTAACCTTAGTTCAGTTGTTTTAACTGAATCTGATCTAAGATTCATCAGCCTGAGGTCTATTGATCGAAGGAGATTTATCGTTTACTGAAAATTTATATGGCAGAATGAGCACATAGTAATGATCAAACCAAGCAAGTATCGGGGAATTTTGCTAATAAACATAGCTTACTTGCAAAAACTGGAAACACTATCGTAGCGTAATTTCGTGGTATTATGATGGAAGAGGACTTTAATTCGTTGACTGACAGATAGAGCTGTGAACATATACATACATGGTATTATAGTAGATGTGAGAGGTTTTCTGTTTAATACACTCGCTACCTGGAGCAGCTTATTTGTAAGTATGCAATAGTAATCACAAATGGTCTTGTTTGTATTCAAAATCCATCGTAACTCCACGATCCCATGGAGCCCGGAAATGTGTACGACTCACATGCTTATCAAGCTTCCAGTCTCGCAATACCTGACAGGAAGTTTGCAACCATTAACAAAAACAGCCGATTGCACCGTTAAGAACTTGTGGGACGTCGTTGTCTGTTTACCGGTTTTGACATTGCTCTGCAACTTAAAAATATGTCCATGGCAGTAACGTTAGGGTCAGCAGGAAAATTGCCATTAGTCGACAGTAGACTAGGAAATAAAATTAAACGTCGACTAAAGAAGGGCCCGGACAGTCGTGTGTTTAGTTAAGATCTACATGGTTTAAAATTCGAAACATAGACTAGCTATAAGAAGTTCAATATCTCCCGCTTTAACAAAGATCTATAGAGAGAAATATCAACAGAAAACTGTAGGCTGATTTGATCAGTCATGAAGGAACTGATGGTAGATGACTGTTTTCAGAACATATTGTTAAAATCCCATTTCTTTTTCACTACTGAACTAGTTACGTTTGCATAATCAGATGGACTATAAAACCGAACTGAATGAGAGCTCAGGTTAGTTTTTTCGATGAGACAGCACTTCAGTGCAGTTAATGAAAATACCACGGAAGTGGTGAATACTCTTCATTACAAACCTGTTCATTGTGTAAGTGCTTAAGCATACAAAATGAGCTCACTTTTTCACAGAAAACAACGCATATGTGTGCTGACGAGTGACTATGGAATAGCACAAATTGAAGTAGTAGGTGCGTCTGTAAGAAAAAGTATCTCAGTGATTTTTTTTAAAGACAGCTGGAAAAACCAGTGCTTAGTTTGACATTGAAGGTACAAAAAGATGGAAAGAAGACTCGTTATATCACAAAACAAAAGGGACGCTCAACACCATTTGTAGAATTTCAGATGAAGTAGATATCAAACATCTTTGAATTGAGACAATACTGAACTTGATTGCGGTACAAGTTATGGATTCTTTACTTTGTGAAACAGTTACCAATGGTATATATTAGTCTAATCGTTAAGAGTGTTCACATTTTATACTATACTACCCGCATGGGAATTCATCACCAAGATCTGAAAACATCTTAAAGACATTGTGATATCACTCCAGAATCACCGGGAAGATTTGGCCGTGGTCATGGATTTTATATCTACTGATCACGCGTTGAACACAGCACACTAAATTTATATTAAAAATCTGAAGTAATCATATGGGGGTTCATAATTACACAACAGCGTTCAGTTGTGGAGGTCAGTGAAGACACAAAGACTAATTGTATTTAAGTATACTAAAGTACCCTAACCCCTACAATACATGGCGGCTGGTCATGAAACAATCTAGGTCTCTTACTGTGATAACCTAAGGGATTCACATCTTTAACAAAGAACTGTGGATCTGACCTAAACCGATCCATTCCCCCAATCTGAAGCAACTTGTTGTTTGACAATTTTTTTCTGACTTACTGTACCGGTTTCATCTCCGTCTTGCCGTCCTGGATCCTCAGTTTAGGATTATCAATAATTCGAACGTGGTATCAACCTCTTCATCGTACACTTGGTGTATTTTGAATTGCTTTCCAATTGACGTGGTAGCACACATCTCATCTGTTTTGAATACTCAAGGTTTGTAACTAGCTCACTTGGTTCGATAAAGCTTCCGGACCTGAACCGAAATATTAGGAATAAACACAGTTGGCGAATACAGGAAAATTTGTTTTGAAACGCCATTCCCAACCGTCTTTGCAATTTTCCGGTTAACTAAAGAAGTTATTGTCCAGCTATCGGCTAAGAGCATGACTTATGATGGTACTCTCCCCTTCCTAATTCGCTATCACAAAATGCGGTGTTTAGCTTACTAACCCACAGCACTGGTTGTCTGTCTGGGCTTTTATTCGATTGTGTTGGTTAACTGCTGTATAGTCGCAGTCACTAATACATGCAATACTACCAGCATAAGTGAGTATTTCTTTCAGTACGTTCGAGTGCACATATTGAATACACTGACAAGTGGTTTCATGGTTAACTTCAGGGGTATGACCATATTTTCGTTTTCAACATGCCTAAAGAAATAAAGGGAAATTCTGCAAATGAACATGTTGAATAATCTTACTCAATTCCAACGAAATCAAAGTAAATTGCGTAATCACCCGAACTGTATAGAAGACTTTAGTAAACGAAATCAACGCAACTATCCGCACCTCAATGAAGGTCAGTGCGGAAAATATTTGGTGTCAGCCTTCAGTCTTTCTTTCGTTATTTGATAAATAAGTTAAGTAGTATTTCAAACTACATCTCAGATCAGATGGATTTTTTTCTACTTTCATGCCATTTCTTCATTTAACGAAGCTTCTTACCTACTCAATGAGTTCTACAAAACCTGCTGCGTATGTCGTGCCGCTTTTGTCTCTCAGTCACGTTGTGCTTATAATAATTAGGTAGCCCCCACTTTCTTGCATAACTCATAACGTAAATATTTTACATCTGGTGGCTGATTACATGTGACTCAAAATTTAAATTTCGGGTACTAGGAAACTCACATCGATTTGTGTTGTTTGAAACTCATACAAAATTGTCCCGTGGTTTTTGAAACAGGGGACTGTTTATCCATCTTCTACAACAACACGCACGCTATCGTTATAGTACAAAGTTGGCATATAATCTATGCATCAAGTTAATCAGAGCACTGACTGCTATGAACTGCTCAAAGCGAATTGTGTTAGCAGGTGATGAGGACCCCAGTGGTTCAGAATAGTCTGCTTACCAGTTAATGTGACTGGTCCAAATGCAGACTCCTCGTGATTGGACGAACAATTCCAATGTCGGAATTTAAATTGTTTTTGACATTCATAAATGCCCAGTTTGGCACCGATGCTAATCACAGGCATATGATCAAAATAGCGTTGACATAAGCGCGTCTGTGAATGTGTGAATCCTGGTACACGCACGCATAACGGCTTCGGAGCCAACAGATAAGCAGGACTCTGGTGGAGTGAATGCCAGGACAACAATCCAAGATTCCTGTTTGGGTAGATGAAATGAGAAAGCAATGATGAGGTAACGTGCATTTTTGTTTTGGAACCACAGATACAAACCAGCATTTCAAACTGAGACGGTACAGAAGGAGCTGAAAATAAAATTTAATTTAAGTAGGTCGTTTACAGTATGGTTCTTTACGTATATTTTTCAGGGAAGATTGCAAATTATTTCTCATGCTTGTACTGTGTTCATTGTGATTTATCAATTTATTAGTTGTTCGAATGAATTGGCTAAGCATCAGTACAAACGTGTAAGCTGGAGTTATTTTTGGATTTAGGCGTCACTCAGCTATAAAAGGTACTGTTTATGCAGCTGAATATAAAACTGAATTTTCCAAAATACCTTGATGGTTTAAAAAAAACATCTATGAAAATAGACAAACCTGGGGGGTCTATCTAAGTGTTACAGCCTCTGTCAAACTTGGATGGTACTCGATGTGTGTCAACACCAAAGTCTTTACTGCCTAACAGACCTGGAAGGCCTAGCGTTTTCTGAGAGTTCTGTTTAATAGGTAAGATTGGTCGTGCGAGTGGAGCGGGGGGTTATCTGCCATTTGTGTTTTCGAAACCATTTGTCAAATTGGGCATTTGTATTTTCAGTTTGTTTTTAACAAATTGATGTTTACATTAATCCTGATGCTTTTGCATATTTCTGCGATGAGGAACTTGCCCATATAAAACAGATTATGTTGTTGCAATTGTGAGGATTATATCGCGCACTGTAGCAGATTCTCCCTAATGAAGTCTAATATTATTGTACAGAAATTATGTATTTCCTCATAACGTGTCAAGTTTAGATGTATTCCTCTCACAACAAAACTATCTAAACTCGTTCATGAAATTTGGACTGACTCTACTAGACCTCTTCAATAACGTACAGCCATAGTATAACTTCAAGGGTCAATAAGTATGCCGCATGTCTCATCAGTTTGCTCCTTTTTGTTCGTTGTTTGTTCACCGAATCTTTGTTGTTTACGTACAAGTTGAATGATTATCACAACACAGTTTCATAACCTTCAAATGGTATTGAATGACACACAATCAAAAAGGCTTCTCCACAATTTGCCCGCTAACCGAAATGTACATATGTGGCTAGATGTCAAACCTCCCTCGACAGAATCATGTTCGCTCCTCAGGGTGCCCGTCAAACAGTCCGGCTCGTTTGGTTGTCACTCAACCGACGGTTTTTCAGCAAAGTATAACTGAATGAAAAGGTGAACTGGTAAGATGAGACTTGCAAGTAAAAACGAAAGTGAAACAACTCAAGACAGAAGCATATTGCACAACACATTCAAGCGAGATATAGCAAAGAAAAAGTTTGCCTATTTGTCTTTTTGTATTTAAGACGGAGCATTTTGTTTTAAACACTATGACCGCGAGTGATGTCTAAAATCAGTGATTGGTTACCAGCAACAGAACTGGCGGAAAATGGTAGTCTTTTGGGGGCATTAATTTTTGTAAAGTTAACTGAATGTTTCTGAAATCGCAATCATCAGATGTATTGCTTAAGAAATGCATAATTATCAGCAGTTTGTCGCAGTCTTCGTCTTCAGTTAATCTTTGAAAAGAAATACTAGATTTGAGTGTCGCTCATAAGGGAGCATGTTAATGAGGTATATCTTTGTCACGATAAGAATTTGAGCTTTTACCACGTCAACTGTCTCATCTTTGACGTCAACTAATCATATATAAACAGTCAGTCGTATTCACTAGTAACTATTGGATAAAACGAATAAGATATGAGCAGAGATTTAACTAATACTGGTTGAAAACTATGGGAAGTTAATGGTAAAGTTCACAATGAAACAAACTCTGTGATTGGTCTACCTTAAAGAACAACCTTTGATCAGCGCTTCTTACTTGTTAAGACTTATCTGGTCGTTAAATGTATGTCTGGATTTGGTGTGGAACTTCAGTTTTTTGGCTTACGAGGCAACCAAATCAAGGGTAGACTTTTAGACAGGAAATCTTGACGTAAGTATAGTTTCCAGGTGGACAAATAGATTGAATGCTAACCGATTCAGTCGGAGTCCGGGGCTTTTGGTGCGATTAAATCCAGCACTTAAGATAGATAAACATCATACATATACTGCAAGCAACTTGTAAGCTGTGTTGTTGTGCGATGAGTGAGTACCGGCCATGAGGCTCGGTTGTCTGGCAAGTTTAAACGGACGCGTGAACAGTCCGGCTGTTTTGACACGTTAGCATGTGTCGATGACGAGCACGTAACTTATGTTGTCAGCTGAGCCTACCCGAAATAGAAACGCTCAAATAAGTGGTTTTCAGAAGTCTCTAACTTAGACATGAACCCGTTCTGTGACCCAAGGTTTGGGAATACTGGGGTCTGAGATAACTAGACACAAACGCATACAGCATAGGCGAAGTCTCACAGTTTTTGTTTGGCCTCATTTTAAATCCGTATGATTGTCCATTCACAATCGGACAATGAAGGGTTGCTGCATGTTCTCATCGTATAGGCACACAGTGGTCCGATCGACTTCAAATATAAGACCGCTTTGGTAGGTGTGACGAAACAGTTCTATGTTTTTTCTTGCTTATCTAAAGGTTTTCGCTGAGTTACCCAGCGTAATAAGATGAATCGAGTAGGGAGACGACAAACGAACGTGCTTTTCAAAGAACTGTAGTTCCATTAACAGGACGCTAAGACATTGCCGATACAAGCATGAAGTATTTTGCGGTACATTATTCAAGATTCTTCTGCTATCGCAAAATAATTAGTGCCAGTCTCATTGTGGTTTTCACGGAAGTCTATCGTCATCAAAGCTAGCACTAGGTGACTTTTAGGACATGCGGTACTCATTCCTTAACAAAGACCACAGAATGCCTGTGAGTGACAATCTCGGCTTGGTTCGCTCATAAAGTGCTACGTTTGGAGAACTATTAGAACACAACTATCCGATCAAGAGCCCCGTCGTACACTTTACGCTCTTTAAAGCACCCGGAAGCACCCTGCTCACAATCATAAAATAATCTCCTGTAAATCGACCGTCTCGTAGACAGAATGCTGGTGCTCCCTGCGGACGGTATAAGTCACTTTCTTTAAATCTCAGTTTGAAGGGATGTAAGCGACTGTTTGAAAACTGCTGGCTTTTCTGGCTTCAACGCGATCAAGTTGGCTTCTATGCGTACTCACCAAACCTAAAGTAAGTCGAACAACCTGCTTGTCATCCTCTTAATAGACATGTCTCAGTTAAAATACACCTTCTCAGACTGCTTGAAACGGATGGGCTACGGCATGTACCGATGCCTCACCAACTTCGGATACTAGTAGCTTAAATTTCTTTGGACAAGCAGCTCAGTGATGTAATCTCGAAGTTTGGTTTGAGCAAATGGATTCAGGCTAACAAGCTGGGGGGTAACTTCAGACGTAGTGAACTGGAGACGGAGAACCAACTGTAATCCATTCTCTATAAGTTATGGTACCTTAATTTGTTCCGAATTAGCGCACCATATCTCTCTTTGGAAGCTTCGTCGATGATTTATTTTCCAGGGTTGACAGGGTTGGGGGCGGAGACTGGGGCAATGTGATAATGTTTCTGGACGCAGAGTCTTCCGGTTAGTTAGCCTTCTGAAAGAACCAAGCCTGCTTGTTTATGACTAGGGTAAGCTTGAGACTATTCATTTCAATCGACGTCAGCTTGCTGCGTGACCTATCATACAAAAACTTCTGGTGGTTTTGCTGATTTCTCATGTCACAAGTAGCTGGACCTGCTTCCTGCATTGTCTTCGAACCTTGGGTCATCGCGAACAGAGTTCGAAATTGTCAGACAGCAGAGTCTACATTCCACTCATCATACAGGTTAGCATGAATTCGGCTTGAACCAGGTTGTCAAATAGCATCTTTTGCAGTCAGAAGGAAATTTGTCTAGTGAACCGACTGGCGTGTTGATAGCCGGCATGAGCACAGTCCGTGAACTATTCTGTTATTTTGATGTGGTGGTTAGGTGGAATAATTGTTGCACCGCTGTCTATCGAATGGGAGGAAAATGTGTTAGAAAATTACCCTAAAACAAAAGCACAATTTGATTGCACAGTGCTTGACTACGACCACTAGCGTGCCATTCACTATAATGGAAAAATGTTCGATATCACCGAAAAGCCTGAAGTAACGTTGAATATGTCCTGTGCGCGCAACAGCGCAACAGACGTCAGTGTCTTATTTTCAGTGGGCAGGCAAGACTTTCACAGCCAAGGCAATCAGCCTTGTGAGTCATTCGCTGCTGGTAGAGTATTCAAATATGTTGTATGTATGTGCGTATGTATGTATTCAAATATGTTGTCTCACCTGTCAAACTTTTGTGCAAAAGACCCAGGATGCTGCTCCTCAAGTCAATCCTCTTCTGTTACGTGAAGCCATTGTTCCCTCGAAAATAAAATTATTGATCCGATATCATTTTATTCTGTTTTGCCGCTAAATTATTTTGATTCCCCTGTAACTTCTTTACCTTCTAAGATCTCAGAACCCCATATTCTCATGGTCAAATCGTTTATTGAGCCTAACCTCCTTATATTCGAGTATGGTGGAACCTTTGTTTCCGATATGGCTATTTGTGATTCATACGGAATGGAAACCACAGTCAAACTGAAGAGGGATAAATACGATTACAGAACACTTGTCAAGTGCATTTCTGCCTTGCACCGTTTTTAGAGCCTCCTTATCTTCGAAATATCGCAATATCCCATTGTAATTAATAACGGAGGTTCCACACACTTATCGTCACAGGTTCCTCCAGCAACCGAGTTTTCCAAAGTCTGATTTCTCAGATATTTGTGTATCGCAGGCACCCTAAAAATATTCAGTTTATATATAAGTAGTACCCAATGAAAATATGACAACGGTAAACAAATTTCTGGAGAGTTCCAGTTCTGATATGCTGATTAATATATCTCACATGATGCATAACGCACAATATCGAATCATTTATCTGGTTTAATCAGGGACATTTCATTCCATTGTGGCGAATCGTGTTAATGCCAAGACTGAGAGATGTTAGCCTTTCGTTGAAAACTCTAATGTTTTCTTTGGAGGATATCACACGATTCGTGTATTCTCGTTATCTTATTCATAATCCGAATACTCAAAAGTAGATTTCTAACGTGATGAATAGCTATACCTCTCGTAAGAGCTCAATACTATAAGTGAACTAACTGAATTCTGTGATTTGTGGAATTGGCTAGATAACGTGATCACAAATTCAGATTTCGATCTCTCTTGCATAGCTTCGTAGATTACCAAATATAGCAAACTTATCTCAACGGAATGCAATTCCAAAAAAGCCATTTGAGTCATGTCATCCGTGAGATTCTTTGCGTCGGAAAATTTCAACTATTGCCAGTTATGCTAATTCTTATTTTAGAATGTGCATAAAAAGAGGTTAACCGTAACATTTGTGGTCTCTGATAGTACGTTGTATAACTATGGTGCTAGGACGCTAAGCGTCACACAACGTTTCTCGATTTCATGACCTTGTTATTAACAGAAGGAAATCAGTATAATGTAGATCCAAATGTGAAATTTCTGAGCCTCCGGCGTGGCTTCGTAGCTCAGCTAGTAGAACATTTGCCGCGTTTGGGCATGTTGTTTCTGTCGCTGGTTCGAATCCAGCCGAAGCCCAGGTTTTTCGCAAATAGGTCTCTCCTAGATTACATATTTACCATAATTACTCTAAAAATAGTTCGTAGTTTCACTTACAACGACTTGTACCAACCATGACACGGAATTATGGTTAGAGTTAAAGACTTCGTTTAATAACAAGTCCAGGAAACCGAGAAATGCAGTACGATGCATAGTGTTTTGGCACCATAGTTGTACGGTCAGAGACCACAAATGGTACTGTGAAATCAAGTAAAGCGGAATGAGGTGTGTTAGGTTTCAAGGTGGGAATTGTCAGTTCCGATCAATCATTCAGTAATTTGTGAGTCTTTTTCGTTCATGACTGCACCCACTGATTATCCATTAATGGGTGAAGAAGTTGTCTTGACAGCAGATTCGGTTATGGAAATATCGTATTTTTACCTCGTCCATTTTCACTCATCAGTACATGCTAGTTTCCAGTCCGAAGTTGCCTTTCATATGCTGAAACATTTACAGAGGTTTTTGTCAACAGCCAGGTATTATCGATCGAGAACTGTTGTGATCACCACACCGGGGCAATGATGTGGGGGTGATTTGACCTGAAATGCACACACACTCAGGTGCCACTTAGTCTGACTGTGGTTACGACGGTGTGTTGAGGCCGTTAGCTAACGGGACCAGGTTAGGCCTGTTTTGGGGTAAGCCATTTTGGTTTGGACTCCGGATATTGTATCCGCATGTACATTTGGCTGATGATCGACATTGTCCAGCAGTTGTGCTCGCCTGAAGCTTTCTGTCATTGAACGAACAAGGTGTCCGCTTCAGGCGGCTGACGGTCGCTTTGACCTCATCGGGTGCTATTAGCCCTCAGATGTGTACTCACGGAGTGACTGTCATCTGAGCACGATACTTGACGTTTTGTTGGATTAACAGTGGTTGCATTGAAGGGACGGCGCCGCTGTACCGTATACCGATACCGACACCTTCGTGTGGCTGTGGGCTGTCACTGCCGTCGATGCTGAACCACTTGCTGGCCACGTGAGTTGCATTTCGAGGCAATGTTCGTTTTGTACAGTGTGAGCAGTTGTACGAGAGCAAGTATATATTTGCGGGCGTGCGCCGAGCTAGATTCAATGGAATAATTATGCATATTCCGTCGTCTGATACAGTTACGTGACTATGTGCACATTTATTTAAAAGTTCGCTGAAACTTCCAAACAGTGTTTGGGAGACTCTTTCATGTTGTGTGGGATCTGAAAGGTTGTCTGCACATTACTGCTCAGACACCGGGACACAATATGTGGAAGTTCCATCTGGATATTCTTATGTTTGTCAAAAAACTTCTTATGCCGGAAATAATTAGACAGGTGCACAAAAGTCAGCTTGACTGAATGCTTAAAGTCATTGAACAGGCAACAAATCTAAAGAAGAAGAGAAAGGAGAATCTCATTTGATTCCATCTACGGAAATGAGACGTTATAAGGTTCTATTAAGCAAAATTGACGTTAGCGACGCTTAGCAATCAGGTATGCCAAAGGGGAGTTATCAGAACGGAATGAAACCTCCCAACAGTTTTCCTTTCTCCGTACACACACTATGGAATTTACTGTATGAAACCAGTTATTTTCACAAAGTTTCACAATGGTTACTTAGGATAAGTATATGGGAAGATACTATTCAATAAAACTCATTTGTGGGAACAAACAACGGATCTTCCGAGATGGAGATTATACAGGTGAACAGTGACCACAGACAGCTTTGTCCAAGCGTCTAGGTATGATAATTTAGTAATGTCCAACATGACGTCAGTAGTGTAGTGATGAATACGGTTACCCTATGAAAAAGCGACCGTAGTTCAAGTTGCAGTCTCGGAGTGAGTATGCACCGCGGGCGCGCTCTAACAAAAATGAAACTGGTGTCTCTTTCAGTACGAGCTAACTTGCGTGCTTAGTAGAATTCGATAGTTTAGATGAGCTATATGTGATATATATTCAGCGAAGCATCCGACCGACTGCAAGTAATCCATAGATTCCTCACCATGTTTGATAAGTTTTTTTTCTATCTGATAGAGAAACTTCACTAGTAAAGTCACCGGTTGGAAATATCAAGACGCTGGCCTTGTTTCCTGTTGAAGTAATTGGGTGATAAGGTCGCTACTCACAAGCGGACGTAGGTAGGAGTTCGGTCGTGTTCGATATGTCAATTAAATATTGATCAACTTGGTTGCTCCATGAAAAAGCAGATGACAGTTAACATCCATGTCGTGTTAAATACATACATCTTTGGCGAGCTCCGGCAAGACCAAACTTCGGATTGAGCGTCTTTGTGTGAGTTCTACTCAGTGTGATTCATCAGCATGATACTAAGTTAATGGTAAACTGTGTTAACGAATCATCAAAGGAGTCAACTTTCAGATGGGTCATCCTAAAGTGACAACCATTCAGGTGTTTCAAAGCAACTATTTATGTACCTCCAAGTTGTCCCTCAAGAATACACACGAGACAATAATGTGAACGAATCCCAGTTATCCTATTCTGAACCCTTAATACTTGCAGTGAGTCACTGTTGTTATGGTCTTCGTCCGATCTCCTCCTCCTGATAAGTCCAAACACGAACAAGTAAACGTTAATAAAACCCCAATACCGTTTCAGTACTGCAAACTAGAAAAACATTTGGTGTCAGCCTCGTTGAATTATGACCTAATCAACGTGACAAAGGTACAAAGGGCAACAAAACGATCTTGTGCCACAACGACGATAGAAAGCGTGTATGGAGTAAACAACCGTTGTCTATCATGCTTGTTTATCATCATGCAAAACATATGAAAATCAAACGTGTAAAAAGAGTGAAAAAAGAACAAATTTAATGAGTAAGACAGCGCCTCCAAGTTACTCGGTCATCAGGTTCCATAGGTTATGGTGCTGCCTTACTGAGTCCTTGAGTACATGTTTGTCTGTGACCTTTTATCCGATTTAAGAACTACTATGTGTTCTCTTCATTCACAATTCATTATCCCATTGTCTTATTAGTTTACACGGTACATCCGGAGAATCAGTTGGCATCCTAATCCCTATCAGCGATATTGGAGCATGACATATTCATTTAACCCATGAATTGAGGCCGATCAAACTACTGCTGCACTTGCCTTACCTAAACAAGTTCCTATAAGCTCTAAAAGATCTCAGTATCGCCAAGTAACAAACTGGCTGGGATGTCAAGAGCGGATACAAAGTCTGTTCCTGATATTCGTGAACGACATGGAAACATGGACACATCACACACATTTTACTGCCAACATGGACTTTTCATGTGATTTACCTATTCAACGACGATCACTCACAGGCTGGCAGATGCCGAATTTTGACCACAGCTGAAGCGATCGGAATTCGACTAAGTAATTCACCTCTGCGCGAATAGAGAAGCTTAATTCAGACGATGAGGTTGTCGTTGCCAAACATCCACACCACGACCGATCAAAGCGTCATGGTTCCGGTTGTGTCATAATTGTGAAGTAATCGTATCAAAACGGTGTCTCCATATGTGCTTATGAAGTGTCTGACTTCACTTGAGTTTGCTATTTGTTTTGTTCGTTTCGCCGTGACAACTCTGTTTTATTTGAATGTTGTGTAATTAGCCTGATGATGAATGACCAAAAACGAGCTCGTTCGCTAAACCAGTTTTTTAAAACATGGATTGCTGGGCACTGATTTGCCAGTAAAAGGCATGATAAAACAAAATCTAGGAATTAGACTGAAACCTAATTTTGTTTCATTTCTTTGTTACAAAATAGTGAACGAAAGCAATCGACTATTCACCTCCTTGATGGGTTTGCAACTTTTGTCAAATCAATTTCCTTTCGTACTTATTCATAACCTCAAATCCACTTGGAGTTATCGAGGGTGGTCATTCATATTTCAAATACATGGCTATTTTAAAAATTTGTTGCATGGGTCATTTATACTCTGAAAAGAAGACAAACAGTGACCTAACTAGATCTTATGGAAGACGTAATGTTTGTGCAAAGTATGTACAGAATGTTGTGTTAGTTAACAAAGCTAATTGTCTGGCTTCTGTGCATCATGTTTAAAAGTAGGTACATGAAACATTAATTAAGCTTTGCTTCTGGGTTCGAAGCAAATTGCGGATATTCGCTGGTCACCTTACTTTATAAAATGAAGACTTACAAATCAAGGACACAGAGCTGGTAACTGTTTTAGAGGCTTGGGACCTTTATGCAAACACGTACTACATTTGAACGTGAGCTAAATCTGTATTTCGGTCAGGTATGTGTTTTTGACAAATTTCAAATAGGTTACTGGCCTGGGTAAATGGTTTTCAAAATTTGACCAAAATTCTTCAATCGATGTGCACTTTTCAACACTGTCGATGATACAAAAATGTGTAGTTATTTAGTAGAACAAAAATAACCCACGAAGTCCGTTGTTATTCCTGTGGTTGTAGTGGTCAATGGAATGTGCGGGTGATAGGATACGCAGCTAATCCAAACCACACTGTATGAGTTTTTAGATAAGCGAAGTGTTCCTTCATCGTGGAAGGCTTGTCAACGATGATCTTTTAGCTAATCATTTGATTAAGGTAGTCATGCATAAAAAGCAGCAATAATCTGGAAACTTCCAATACTTCACTTATGGAACTTCATTAGTCTATCACAAAACTGGGCAAATTACTATTTTCCCTATCATTAACATTAAAGATGGCATCAGTTATCTTTTTTTACATCTGCGTGTCTTCTTCCGTTCTTCCTGAAAATAATCGAATATGCTTTGTGCCAACCTGTGATTAATTGCTTGTCTATGTACATGTTCGTATGGCCGTTGTTCTTTTAGCTACAAGTTTGACTCGTAAAATGTTCAAGCTGTTTATAGGATAAGTATAGAAGCTGAAAAAAATGGAAGATATTTAAAAAACTTAAAATAAACTCATAAGCGTTTTGCTTGTAACGTTGGAAGAACACAGTTAACACAATACTAATAATGATAGTAGTAATAAGAAAAATAATCATTTACAACAATCAGGGAGAACCAGATCGGACTTATTAGAAACAATGTATACACTGAATACTATGCTGTTTCAAAAGCTACTTCGCTGTATTGGAATTTACCTCCGTTAATTGCATTGGATAAATTCATGTGTTCATGAAGGAATCAGTTAAACCGGGAAAGCATTAAACCAGAGTATCCCTATTGATAGGCTTAACCACCTAACTTGTATAAGCTTGATCTGGAGTTCAAGTTGATTAACAAACTGATACCAGTACTATTCAACTTATCAAGGTACCTTGTGAATAGACACCGTAACTGCCTTGTGGACTCTTCGAAATAACCTCATAGACTAAGGCTGCTCAATTAAACAAGCGTACTAGTCAGTGTGGCATGTGAGATAACAGAGCAGTCCGAATTTGTTAGGTGTGAAAACAATGTAGTAGTTCAGCACAAAAACAAACAACCTGGTCACCGGTTTTCCCGTTATGATCTGTTAAGTCTGGTACTATGAATGCACACGATAGTTGACCGGTCAGTCATTGGTGTACGATTTTAAACAGTGAGCACTGAGACACATTAGTAAACAAAGACGTCCAGAAAATGGCTAGTTGAGTCACTTTTCTTATCGAAGAATCTTTCCGACGTGTTTTCCCAAGAGTTCTTGTTGCCCTACGAGATCTGAAATGGAGTGATTGCACGCAAACTTTGGGACATCAAGAGATCAATTACAAGAAGACAATGCAAAAAGTTTGAGGGGAAATTGCGTTGCTTTTATTTTCAGTTAACCCATAATTTGACAAACACACACAAAATTGACCTTCCAGAAGTGAATTAGGAACGTGACGCATTTAGCTCACTTCTACGGGTCTCTTTTGTGTTATGTGAGTCCAGTAATCCAACTCAACTCTTTGTTCTCTTAGATGCTGTCAGAGGTGGGCGAAATATTTTGTATCCGTTCAAGAGACCATGTGGTTGTTTCACAATTTTTGGATAATCGGAAATGAGACATGTTTGGAAGCGTGTTTCCAGTGTCAATGTAACACGTACGTCTTCCTAGTTTGGAACATAAGAGACCAAGACCTTTCTCTAGAGGTTCCCCCTTCTTTCTATCGAGCGGTAGGGAATTCGATTATGCTGAAGAAGTAAGTGAGCAGATAAAAAAGGAAACACAAAGCGAGTAACAAGAGTATACACATGTTAGTGTCTGAATTTGGAACACAATGAATTTGGATCTGTGTAGATTTCTTTGTTAGTAATCAGTAGTATTACGTCAGGTGAGAGATTAGGCGACCCCTTATGCATCTAAAAATCAAATAGACCCTAGAAATATACAACTTCTACTGCAACCCCAGAGTTGACCAACACGTTCTGTGTTGGAAAGATTCTATTTTTAGAGCAGTTGCAATTACACATTTGAAGATTTTGTACCAAAGATGACTGCGTGAGATATTACAGTATAAGGACAGAGTTCAACGGAGAAGTTGATCATCGAAAAAATTGTAAAACAATCAGTACATTTTATGCCACGGCGTTATTATTGACTAATGTTTTTGAACTGTGGCCAGTTGACTGACTACTGAATAAACCATTGACCATCGTTCCGACACATTGAATTTTTTGTCAGGAGAGCAGAAATAAGTTGTGAACACGATCAAGTTGATTATGGGAGCTGTTTCATGGATCAACTGGATAGGACGATCACAAATTAACTTCTGGTAATTCAGAGCTTGTGGAAATTGTGACGAATTTGCCAGAAATATCGAAACAAGTTCATTGGACGATGTTTCCTCGTTTAATTGAAAGCTCAGACAGAGATTTGCTCTCAAGCATTTAGATTCAACATCAACTGAGATGAGCCAAAGCAAAAAAACGACATTGTTAGGCTTTGAATAATTAATGGGGATGGAGTAAATAATTTCCTTGGAAAATTTCCTTTTTTTTCTCGAAACAGTCAGAAACAGCAAGTATTCATTCAACAACAGGTGGATTCGTTGCAGCTGTTTGTTCAGGTCTAATACTTGGTGATTGCATAAGAGAAAGCTGATAATGAAGATCACACTGATTTGGCATTCGAAAGACAATTATGGCGATGCGACTTTTCAATATTCAAAAACTGTCACAAAAGTGTTACTGACAATTGTGAACACAAGAAGATGATGATATGTCATGTAAACATGCTAATGAAAGCGATTTCGTTTGGAGTGGTTGGCTAAAACAACTCATTTTGTGCAGCCAAAAAACGGTCCATTCATGGTTTCTAAAGAGGTGTCCGCGCCGGATCCACGTCAAACGTGATTGCATCAGACACCCGATTGTTAGGGATGCTGATGGTACAAGCAGCCCAGTAAAATTGATGGAACCAAGGAAAACTTTCTTTACGGCGCTGGTGCACCAGTCAGCTTTGTTTAATTCTTATACACACTAAACATAATCATAAATCGCAAAAAAATTATGCCGTATATGTCAGACATTGTTCAAATGGATGTTGTTGGATGACCAGGCTAACAATAATAGGTGAGAAACAAATAAAGCACCTTAATGAATTTTTAGTGAAAGACAACTCAACATCTGTCCATGCAGTTGAGATTATTCAAAACAGGCAGCCTCCTATTTTCCTCACAATAGCTTTTTTATATACATGTAAAATCCGTTATTGTTGGACAACACTGAAACTTTCGGTCAGACTTTGAGTTGTGCGTCGTAACCCGTCAGTTGGTCAGTTGCCGTCAGGAAACTAAAGCTTGTCTGCGAGAACCGTCCAGGCAAAACAGACCATTTGTTAGAACCTAATGGCATCACGCCTGTAGAAACCGACAGATTTAATAAGTCGGTTCACTACTGCGTCGAAAGTATCGGGTGATATTCTCGGTAAACACCACAATACGACGTGAAAAAAGCGTTTGACATTTCACCTGAGTTGATCTGGGACCGTTTATTCACCAAAGTGGTTTTAATATCCACGGCTTATAATTAGCATTGGCGAAAGAATCAAAGTATTTGGTGGTTTTTGGATGATCGATTCCGATGGTTACAATCCAATGTTTTGATCGAAACAACCCAGTGCAATTTCTCGGGAACATTTGATATAAGTTCGAAATTTCTTACACATGCCCGTTTTAACCAAGCTAACAAAATTCAAATTAAATCACTGAATCAAAAATAGAAGGTAGTTTGAACCATGATGACGGTTTCCGTGAGTACTGGCTTTACCACAAAGATCCAACAGCAAATTCAGAGACATGGGTTGTGAAGGGAATGCTAGTTTTACAGGAAATGAAGGCAACTTTGCATTCGCGGTGGATGGGTAACCACATTAATCTAAACTTTCTTACAATATGCGTCCCGTCCAGTAATCTTTGGGGCAAATGTTGTGTTGCAGTTAGGTGGAAATGCGATAATTAGTGCTAAAATCGTAGAACTATCGGGCACGGCAACTGCACATTATGACTCATTAATTCGGTCAGTAGTCTAGTGTGACTACAGTTAAGCAAGGCGACCCAGAAGTGGTACAGGTAGTCTGGCTTAGCTTTTCTTCCACAGAGTAGTCAGAGGAAGGATTCGACAAATAGGCATTGTGAAGAGGCAATCTTGACTAAAGATCACAAGCTCCTGGTTTCTTCGCTGAAAAATTCAGTGTATGGCACTCACTCTTCTGCAAAAGGCACATATTACACTTAGGAAGTATTGTGCCGGTTTGAGTTCTTGGGCGGAAAAACATCATGTAACATGAAGGGGAGCTGTCGAAGGAATATATAACAGGTTTCAGAATATGTAAAATGCTATATCTGAACACAATATGGACCCAGAGAGACTATCTTCATGAAATCATACAAAGAACAGTCGACGGTCTAAAATTGAAGAGATCCTCCGTTATAATGAAAAGACGGTGTTCAGAGAAGAAGGGAAGAATAGTAAATCAAATTATAGACTATTTTGGTTGCAGTTATCAATTCATCTTGCGCTAGGATTTGTTATTCAGAGGAGAACAGATGGTTGCTTCCAGATTTTTCTACTGAAAACTCACAGCTAAGATTCATAATGTCCACGCAGGGTCAAGTGAGTGTCCTCACAAGACAAGACGAATATAATAGGAACCGGCGTTGAGAGGTCACACAACGAGCCTTATTTCACAAGCAGCGTTACACAGAGAAGCGGCAAAAGACAATGAGAAAATCGTGTTCACTAAAACGAGTCCAAAACAGCCGGGTAAAGGTTGGTCACTGACAATTTTCTCTTTAGGAATGACTGGTGACTGGTGTTACTGGACTGACTAAGCGAACATTCTAACCCCAGTAGATTGCATACCACGACCGAGACAGCTGTGATTAACCAGCTGCTTGTTTAGTTTGCAAGAAACTGTATACCCAATGGGTTTTTGCAAATCAACAGGCTACAGTTCACCACTTTAGAGTTCCAGGTGTTTGTAGATAAGTGGCTGTTCTTGCACTGAAAAAAGAGTTCTTACCGGCACCAGTCGAAAGTAGAGGAACAGCTTGCGTTTAATTTCTAAAGCTGTTGGAACAAAGGAAAGCGTCTACTACAATTTGGCGATTATTTGAGAGAAAAACCTATGCAAAGCTACCTATCAGATCAAATGCTTTTTGACTTCAAATCTGTGAATTAAACTGAGCCGATCACAAATAGGACGAAAATGAAACAACCAACTAGGTATTATGCTGATGGAGCCCGATATATCTTAATACCAGAAGCAGATGGAAATGGATCGGTGGGAGACCCACCAGAACGTCCGAATCAATAAATATAGAAAACTGTTGTTGGGTGTCCTGGATGCTGGTCATTTACAGTAGAAGTTGACAGAGCTTTAAAATAAAGAACTTACGTTCATTCACGTAGACCATGCACTTAGCGGGAAGGAAACTTAAAACTTAACAGCGAATAGTTTGGTGGAATTAGGAGCGACTATTTCTGTCATAGAGAACGGATATAAGAGTATGAAATAGACAGAATAGAGGGCCACCACAACTACCGATTACCAGTTCGTTCGTTTTGGAATCCGCTGAATTATTACCGATGGATGTCGTATGTAATGTTCCTTCTGCTAAACACAGAAGGTTTTTCTGATAGATCCAGGCTTCCAACGATAAGTTGCGGGAGATCTTGTGCGTCACCTAGTGTGAAGATTCTGCAGGTTAGATTTTGACTTCTTCTCATGCATTTTCAGCGTACTAAGACTTGGCTCATTGTTATCCATTTTTATGGGTAGGGACATATTCAGAGCCCAGTAGCTGTCCTGGGGATCCGTGTGTGAGCAAGTTTCATAAGTGTCAAATCATCTAAGCTAGGGACGACAAACTTGTGCGTTCATCTCCAGCTGAAGATGGAGTAAAGAATTGGACGATAAACTTTTGGTTGGAATCTTGTATGGATTCTCCCTAACATGTACTCGTGTTTCATAACCACAGATAGATAATTTGTGGACAGACCTAAATTGTTTATCAGTGGAATCCCGAGTTCTTGCTCATATTAGATAATGGTTAGTTTGGTGATGTCAGGGTGGTTAATAGACACGTTTATCGATGATTTTGTACGACTTTGAATTTTGTTTACATTAACTTTGGAAAGATTGCCCAAGGAAGGCCCGTGACAACAATCCCAATGATTCCATACATGGTCCAGATATTTCACACATTCGACTGTTATTTCCGTTTCAATATGATCGGCATAAGGCATCAAAATTTATGTCCGATTGGTCGATAATTCAAACGCAAATGGAACCTACATTTTTTATCAGTTCCGTAGCACAGTTTATAAACAAACTACGCACTGGGAACAACACTCTAGTCGTAGATTAATCTACCCAGTGAAGGATTAAACAAAAAAACAGTTCATACTTACTTTTTAAACTGAAATGTGAAAACTGAATGTTTCTAGGAAAGTCCAACAGAATCTGATGCGTAAGCGAACAAAAGACGAGAGTTCGGAGAACAACATGTGCACTATCAATTACACTAACAAAGTCGGGTCAATCCAGTACACCAACCATGTCATTAGGCATAATTGAGGTTACCAGTTTGCACCGATCTCCCCTTGAATGTACGAAACGTAAAACGTTTTTAGGATTGTGTATAGTAGGTTAACAGAATGAAACCAGCTGAAAAAAGTGTTCGTTAACAGTCAAACATTGGTGTGTAAATTGGTGAACGTTGGTTCAACAGAATTTTAAACATTATAAGGGAAATAATTAAGTACTCTATAACGTATATATGGGTTCTATGGAATTTACCAGTGAGATGCGATCGGATTATTATTACGGAAAACACTCCTGATTGTCAGGCAGTTAAAATTGTTTCACACGTTATCTCTGGCATACTTGTAGTTTTTGTTACAGACAAGAAAACACATATTCAATGTGTGCCGTATTGTCTCCGATGGAGTAACAGGTTAGTTCATACCAGTGTCTTCGAATGTTTCATGCCCCTCAGCTTATTTGTAAGCTAGAGATAAACTATTAGAATAGAAGTGAAAAGGTTGTTCGTGATCACCCATTGACCAGAGAATCTCAATGTAACTGAGTGAAAGAAGCGATATCTATTTATGTGACCTATGAAGTGATGACATCTACGGTGGGACTGTCTACGGAATTATGAGATCAGACGTCTCTCTTGAAGTGGGCTGGTGCCAAACGCCATGATCTCTCTGGAGCACGTGTAAACCAAATTACGTCACAAACTCTAGTCTGCAGTCAGATCTGAATTAATCTATTTGGGTCCCACAGTTTTTCCAGGAGACTGGAAGAAAGTGGATTCTCTAAGAAGATCCACCATAGGAAGATTGCTGTAAATAACATTGTCCTCTTATACAACCAACCACTTCAAGTGAAGGTTGTGCCCTCCTCTTCGGGTGGGTGTGTTGAACTTCATTCTGCAGTAAACCTTCGTTTAATTCTCTATGTTGCCTTCCAAATGATCATAAAATCGAAATTGCGTGGCTTCATAATTGTTGTTTACCCGAACCAATAGGTGTTATGTATTGATTTAGCGTAATAGAATATAAAATTTCATCGAATTATTTGTTAAAACGTTAAGTGTTTGTGAAACGGCGCGTCCTTCTAATGAATTTTAGTGGATTGGAGGTGGCATTGAGTAAACCAGATGATATCGTTTCGCATGTACTAATTAAGCGTTCAAATGCTACACCTGAAAAAAAAGAGCTTATTTCAAAAGCAATTTTCATTATCAACAGTTTCAGTGAAATTAATTAAACTTATATGATAAAACAAGCCAAACATAGGGGGGTGAGCAGTTAGCACAGTCTGTACAAACCGGGAAGTTTCCAACCGGTTGCAAGTGGCAATCATGCAAAAATGATATCATTCAGTCTCCCTGTGAACTCATTGTCCATCCGGTTGATCGCTGCATGCCAGTCGACTAAAGTTCGGCTTCACAGACCACTAGTCATTTAGCTCAAACCAGACACGGACGAACTAATTTATTTAGTCAACATGAGCAAATTATAGAGCCCATTGAGACTTAGTTTAATTTCCATTTAAAACTCTTGAATTCTAATAACTTCATCCTCCGTTTTAACGTTTCCGTGTGTTATAGAATAGTTGTGACCACCAGACCGTGTAAATTAGTGCCCGAAAATTACAGACTACACACTCAATCGTTATTTTAACGTTAGTCTAGTTTTCGTGATTGCTTCCAATTACATAAATTCCCAGAACGAAGATAAATAGACAGTGTGGTCATAAGGATTTAGTGACTGATACGAAGCCGTGGTAACTGAAATCAGTTTCGTTACACCCGTAATTCTGTAAGTCGAATTTACGAACCTTTTGTGAACGAATTTCTACATCCTCTCCAGTGTCGTACCCAGATAAATGTGTGTGTGCGCAGCGTCCTGCTTATCTATCAGTCATGTCCTACTGACCTACTCAATCATCCACGTGGTCACTTAGTCATAACGGTCAGCATGCAGCATGCAGATTACATTGTTTTACCCCAACGCTTTAACGAGGAAATGCACCCGGAAGTGAAAAGTCAGACCGCCCTAGCTACGCGGTGGTTTGTTAGCATGTGATTCGAAAGGGCCACAATATATGTTCAGATGGTCAATTATTGAGTATGTGCATGCAGGTGACGACGTTTTGGTCACATACTGTATCGCATACCGGGGTCATCAGCAGCTAAAAAACCGAGCAGGTCAATCAACACAGTTGCCATTTAACATCTTGACTGTTCGCCTAAGTGAAGTTAAAGGTTGCACGCACATCATCCAGTAAATGCATCACCCAGTATGATAAGTGAATAGGTTATCTGGTACCATAAACATTGCTGACGTTTTTAATTTTCATTATTTCTCAAGCATCCTCGTTAACGGTATTATTCTGTAAGTTATTATCTCAATATTGTGATAAACAAGAGATTGCATTAAATTACCATCTGTTTATGCTGACGGTTCACTAAGTGTGTACACACTTTGAACTGTAAATACCAGAAGGTTAACATATGTCGATTTTGTGAATTCTAGTCACAACATCTTCCACTGTGTTCAAGTTACCAAATATTTAGCAGCCCATCAGTGATCCCGATTATCTTATACTGCTGAGCTTAAGATTTGCTTTGCTGTAAACCACTGACTAGGCTGTTAAATTCCACCGTTCGTTTTCACTCAGTTAACTGTAACTAAAATCTATGTCCATGTTACGTCGAACTTAACAGTCTGTTCGTATAATCATCGTTATTATACTGGATTTTTCCATAAATTGATACAATTGTATGAGTCCTAAACGAGTTAGTAAATCGGCTTGTACATCGTAACGAGTAGGCTAAGCGCAATCTACAGACAGGTGCCAGGATAGGTACAAAACAAACATGAGAACGAACCAAACAGACCGTTCACTGTGATTCCTTGGTGATACAACCGGTCTAGCAAGACACGATGCTTGTGACAAAACCAATGATGCTTGTAAAAGATATATGAAATATTACGATGAAAAAGCAGCATGTTAAATTATTTAACGCATTAACTGACCTCCACGAGTCCAGTGATTCTTTTAGTAACCAGCAGAAAGGCATGAACAGCGATAAATAAACACTGTATCCCGGTCGAAGGAAGACGAATCGAGTTTTTGAATTTAGAGATACAGTACTTCTTCTAGATAATTTGTGTTTCGATAGCAGTCATATGGTAGAAAAGTGCCAGGCTGATACAACTGTTGGACCGTCTCACACTTACGTATATGTATGTTTGGTTTCTGAGACCTAACTGAGTTTTGCGATATTGAATATGGCAGACTGGCACTTCAGACAGCATTGTGCTAGAGTGATTTTCGCTATATTTCTGCTGGGTTTCACTGCGGAAGAGTTGAGTGCGCGAAGTCCAGTCCAAAAGGTAATGAAAAACTGTTCAAAGTTTAAAGGTCGTGCATTTGTTACTATGGCAGCGTCGAACTCACAAACAGATTCTCTTATATACATAGAAAATGTCACGGGATATCTGATTGCAACTTCCTAATCGAGATGTATAAAACTTTTGTTTTGAGTTGAGAACAGTACACGAAAATTTGATCGTGGTTCTCACGTGGTGCTTCTTCGGGTTAGGCCTAAAGATTGCCGATGCCGGTTCACCCCGGTCTCTCACTGCAAGTTGTTTATTCGCGACGTTTTGGAAATCTTGGAAACTGCTGAATTCCGTAAGTGTTTTTTGACTACCTCAGTTCGTTCTCTGGTTTGAAATTTAACACACACACTTCATTCCACTAAAATGTGGTGACTAACTTGTTTACCAATCAACATTCTAAGTTCACTGGTTATAGAACTGATGTTGAGAAGAGTGGGTAGTGATGTTGCCTTATAAAGGTCATTATTGCGATAGCTCTAAACAAGTTGAGAAGCACTACATTAGTCCGTTGGATGTTTTTATCTCTAAACGCACTTATATCAGACACAATGACAACCATTTATACGTTTTTGGTTATAGTGTAGCCAGTTATCATACGTCTACTTTTGTGATGAACACCGCCAACTTTAAGTTGACATCAATACTGTTGGTGTTGAGTTCGTCTACTGAACTATGAGTAAACTTCTCAGCACATGATGAACATAAGCACGTTAAATGGAACACAATACCTGTAAAACTTATGAGTGAAGTGAAAACAAAAAGTTTTTCATCATATCTGCCTTCGTGACGATACACAAATCTTTGATTCTAAACAAAATATCATTCATTGAAGATGGATTTCGAGAACACATCAAGATGTTAGTCCACCACTAGAATCTCTCTTCACAATCATTAGTGATAAATAAGTACTTCCACTTTAGTCTTCATAATGGGCGCCAGAACAGACTCAGGCCTATCACAACGAGATTGGTTTGTGCTTTGAAGGTAATTTCCAAAAACACATATAGGGGGGGAACTTTTATAAGGAAGGCTTTCTAGAATGCCACGCTTTCGTGTTGTTTAGTTTCATTTCATACCTCTCTTATTAAAACGACTGACTAACTGTTCGGTAAGTTATGCTGTAAACTAAAATGACTTAAAGTGGTTTACAGTTATGTGAATATTGTGAGAACTTGAAGGTAAAGTTTTTATTCTGAGAATCCGCTACTGCAATTTTGATCTGAGTAGCAGCTAATTTAAAACGAAGCATAAAATGTAGAGGCAACTCAAGAAGGGAATCCGAAATGATCCCTTTAAAGTGAATCATTTTGCAGCCTGATGAAAGCAAGAGACTTTAAACGGCACAATTCCAAAGTGTTGTTGAATAATTTTACGTCATTCGTTTATATGAGCGACATTTTGTGTTGAGAAACATCGGGCAAACATCTTCTCAATCTTGCACTGTGTCAGCAAACCAGAGAGGGTACAATTCAACAGATTAAGTATCCGTAACGGCTAGCTGAAATATATTAGGAAAATGTTTTTTAAATGGTAGCAGAAGGTGGAGTAGGTTGACATGGATATATTTTAAAATTTGTGAACATTTGGTGAATTATCTATTTGCAACTAGCAAACAAAGCTGACCGATTTCATTGGTTACGACCAAAACAGTTGGTTAACTGGATACCATTTTGTAAACGGCAAAACTGTGATCGATTGCTTTGAGTGAAGTAGGTAGAAAAACCACTCCATGGCGATTAGTTCACTGTGGTTTCACAGAATTTTGGTTTCGAGGTGATATATAATGCTATTTAACGTGATAATTAATACCCATTACGAACACGGATTGTTTCATCCATTGGTTTCAGTCTGAAACGAATAAGGATATTTGTTGAACAGTCAGTTTCTACAAATAACTTCAGTTATCAGAAAGTCCTTTAGGTATCAAATAGCAGCGTGAACGAGTGTGTAGATAGGACGGTGAAAATGTTCAGCTTTAAACTAGTCTGGAACAGAAAGAAGTCGACTGGTTACCTTATTTGTACCTTCAGTTTCATTAGGTTCGCTCGCTTTCGCTTAACCTTGAAAAAACCTCAAAAATTCCTGATAAATCTTTTTCAAATAAACTTTCGGGTTTTGCGTATCCGTTTGGCTAACATATGCATAATAATGAGCCCACCTTAATCTGGTTTATGGTTTAATATTTGTGGTCAACACGTTCAATTAATTGTGCGCATATATTTTTTGTCGTGTCTATGTCTGTTTAAGCCCGTTTTACGCCTGTTTGACATTTATTCAATAGATGTCTTTTCAGCAACGCACGGACCTATAAAATTGGACTCATTTGTTAAATCTTCGCTCAATCGAGGAAGTCAAACATTCGGACCATGGAGTTTTCGTCCGAAAGTTCGTTAAGTAATCGAAATCCAGTGAACCACCGGTTAATCGTGGAACAATTAGACCTAGATTTTTATTCAATGCCAGTCGGAAAACAACGAAGCTATCACTTATGCTGTAATTACATCAAAAGTTGTATATGTGGGATTTCACGTGACTAGTCAAGAATGATAACAGGTTTTTAGGTATAGCTCTGATAAGATTTTGGCACACATTTTTGGTATGTATACTACAATCAATCTCATCCTCGGTAACAATTGATAAATAACTGATTCGGATGGTTAATTACAAACAACCACAGTGGCCTACCAATTGAATAAAAATGAAAAATGGAATGTTGTCCCTAAAATCATGGTGTGTAAGCTCAAACAAGAGATGCCAAAATGCTTACAAATGGTAGACGAACAACCACGGTGCAACTGAGAATAGCACAGCATTGACAGGACAGTGTTCTTGCAACTTTTACTGCTTCGAGTGTAGCAACAATTGGTTTACAAATCACTTGTTTTTACGAAGAAAGAAACATAGAACTTGTCCTGACCGAAATAAAAATATTGCATGTCCGTAGAATTTGTGCAACAAGTTGTTCAGATGTTTTTCTTTTATAAAAACTGTTTGGTCAACGAACATGATCCAGCTGTTCGGCTTGATTAATATATTCTGACGTAATATTCACCTGTTTGCAATAAAGTTGTGCGAGTTTAGTGCACACGTTGGCGGACTTTTAGCTCACGCCTGTTCCTAGCTTCTTCTCCCATCGTCGAAGCTTCTAACTTCAGACGAGAACGGCCTCTGCAAGTCTTCCATTGGTTGCTGGTTAACAGTTATAGCTGGCAGTTAAAAAAAGTAACACCATATAAAACTGTTTGGCTTACCGGTAACTTTGCGTGCACATATATAGTCAGGAACTTATATTCACTCACGTGTGCAGGTCTGATTTTTGTATTACACTCCGTTCGTTTCAGTTTTTACAAAAATCCGAGTTTAAACCTTAGTTCTCTGTCGTTGGTTTTACATGGTTCTGACTTCCGGTGTATTTCAACTTCACCAGTGGTCAACGACACGTAAGTGACAGGTTGAAGATTGTTAGAACAGCGCAAAAAATGCACAGTATGATTCGGTCTGCTTTAACCACTGGTTCATGGTCAAACAGAAACCGTTCAATATGAACGAACATAAATCCATCCACAATCGTTACCAAAACTGTGCCAATAACTTCCGTGATTATATACACAAATAACCCTTTCTGTAAACGAACGAGAACTAGGAACTTTAGTGACAGACATTATTAGTCAGTCAATATTCCAAGTCACCTTCTGCTGTAAACCTTTTAGGGAGACTCCATGAAATGGTCTATCCTCAAGCCACCCCCACTAAGTCTATCTTCATATTATGTTTGCACGTGAATATTTGCGTACAACTCTGTCCTTCCTACTTTAAAAAACACAGCACCCGTTATCACTGTCCATATAGGAGGGCGGCTAATATGGGCGCACAATTTAGGGGAAAATCTCCTATCCGGAAATGCTAGTAACACTTCATAGGAATCTAAACTTCTACCGAGTCACAGTGGGGAGCTGCGTCTCCATTTTTTCACAGACGAGTAATAAACCAGACATAAAGATACGTAAGATAAGACCGTACGGTCATTTTTGGAATAACTGAACGTCTTACTACTTTTCTGGATAAACACGCAGGAGACAATCATTAAAACTATAGACATCGATCTGGTTAACTCGAATTTTTTCTCCTTATTTTCAATCTTTCTTTCTCCGCTCATTTTTCTACACTTTTGGAACCCGGTCAAATTTAATATGCACCTCGATTGAAGCAAATACAGAGCAGTAAAAACTATACTTCTTCTCTCGCATATAGATACCAGAACTTGTTCGGTAACAAAAATTATGGAGGAAAATATAAACCTCGAAGCAGTTGAGGAATGTCAACCGTCTGTTGGAAGAAACCTATTTGTGGCCGATACACTGAATTTTGAGTTCACCAATTGTTTCTGAACGTTTTTACAGTCTCTATGTCTGACAGACTTTAGCTGACTGACACTTCTGCCAGTTTCAAGTAGAACATCACCCACAATTGATCACAGCTGTCGCATTCCCAAAGAATTTCCAGTCGGCCCATTTCAAACTGCAGAAACACTAGACTCGAGTTTCGCTCTCATTAGAGCTAGTCAGTAGTGCATATCCTCGTCACTGCTGTCACTGTTGAGTGTACAACTGTACACGAGGAATAGATGCAAACAAAATTGTTTGCAGACGTTGTTGTCGGAGCCCTTCACAGATATACTCACACACGTTATAAACTTGCTGACCGTCACAAGATGTCAAGTATTCCTTCAGTGCAAAATGGTTCACATGAAATTTACGGACTTGTGTCCGTTTGTTTGTGATCAGTTCAAGGCCATCTTTGATGCATAAACTTGTCTTGTTCTCTCAGTGTTACAATCCACGAATAATGCTTGTAAAGAGACGTATTTTCTACTTCATAATTTACAAATGGTTTTTAGCTGCATCAGTAATGAACTATTGTTCTCTCTGCGGCATAATCTTGTTAGACATTTACTTTGAAAAGCATTCTTCACCGGTCTATCTTTGTTCACTCCGAACTCACACCGCTCTAGCAAGCAAATGTCCCTCATTGGTACTTTCTTCGCAAGCCTGTTTCCGAAATATCAACTCAGCCGGTGTGCTATTTTCATAATTTGACATTAGGAGTTGTTACCTTTCTGCAATCTGCCAAAAGTTTTTTCTCAGATAAGTCAGTTAATTTAACTAGAATCAACTGCCGGCATTTTCTACCGGTTTCCTGCGATTATAGTCTGAAAACATCTCCCCTACATCCAACATTCGAAATATTTAATTGTACTGAACCACAGTTTAAGGTCACCCGATCACCACACCAAGAGGACTCCCATGTTAGGTTTTGAATTTGACGTTGATAGCAACTGATTTCTCGTCTCATGAGTACCTTTATGCTAACTATCATGCTGCGGTGTTGTTCGTTAGGCTCCACGTTCTTACTTTTCATGATATTCCAACTTTTCTAATTAGTTAATAAAGCGTCTATTCTGCTTCAGTGACACATTTTAAGAGGTATGATTCCACTCAGTGTATGTGTACTAATCTTTCTGACTTTTTCTATATCCATATTTTCATCTAGATCTTCACCATTTACTCGTAAACTGTGTAGTAACTAATCTATAGGTATATACTTCTGTCCATGTTAACAGCCCCTCAGTTGTCAACTACCTAACAGAAAATGTGGTTGTTCACACTTCTGCATGAAAATCGGGTGTACAATTGATTTAACGTATTGTTTCTCTAGCTGATAAAGACATGACTGCTTAGACGCTGACTCTTCACATACACAGGTGTAAAAAAAACTACATTTCCTCAGACTTGAAGGCAAATCGATACGCCAATATCTAACAGCTTGGTTTGATTTCATGTGGCTCTGTTCTCTAGTTTTAAAATGTTTATGTTTCAAAGCAGTGAATTTCCGATCAGCTTCAGTGCGTACATTGTAGGGTACTGCGAAATATTTTTGCGAGTTGCATCATGCATGCCAAAAGTTCTTACTGCTGTTTTGTATATATATGCGTACATGCATAATCGCCTGATCTCATCTCACACTCAATACAGTTGCAAAGAGCCTACTACTTGAGAAATTAGGGGGGGGGACTGGTAAAGAACAACTGGCACGTGAGGTTTCTGAAATGTTCAGAGCTAATTTCCTGACATGCTGTGCCATTGTTTGTTTACTGCATCTGGAAAAGGTGAACAGTTCCTCAGACGTTCAACGATGCTCTCATTACGCGTTTGCCTATTGGTGGAGAAAGTGAGTAATAAGCAGACAGTCGTCCACAGGTCAGTTTAGTAAACGGTGATAAGAAGTTTCTGATCAGGAGTAGTCCTAACCGAAGTATTAGAAACGAATACGTGTGAGAGTTTGAATGGTTGTCATGTCTGTCACCTTACAACCTGTGTGGTGCAAGAACTAAACTCTGGTAAGTCCAACCAGCCACTGTACGCTTATACTGTGGATTCCGCAAAGGCCTTTAATACCATGAACAGTTAAACGCTAAGTAGATCTGGCTGCTTGTGCATTTTGCTCAATGCACTTAAAACGTCGAGTGTGGTTGAGGAGATGTGGGTGTAGCTGTATTGGTCTACCTCTGATGTTTTTAGTCTTGCTGTAGATATTTTGCATAAACGTCAGCAAGATCCCTAGTTTAAGTACTATACGGCCAGTCGCTTGCGACCTGTTAGACGCTTTTGCCTACTCATAGGTTATTTGCATGTTGTTACTTTCGCTGTATGAGCAGAGCAAGCGGCGACTTCAACAATTGGCGATGCATTTTATGATGACAATGAAGTTAGAACAAGAAAAAGCACAATTTAAATTGGTACCTGCGTTAAGTTTGGGATTTCTCAGTATGACCGAAGTCGGTTCCCCATATTACAAAAGTTCAATCTCGGCTATCTCCAAACCTGACTTAGTCGTTGTATGCGTAACTTGTCTACATGTGGGTGGCTAAGTTTCATAATAGGTACAAAGTTTATTATATAAATAGTCCGAACAAGTTACTTGTTTGCAACTTGGATCACTAATTGAACTTTCTAAATTGTATGAATGAAAAGAAAAAGCGGGCTAATTCTACTGCAACAGTTTCATGTGTTAAGTTAAGCAGTGTTGATTAACTGAATCAGTAAATATGACAATTGTGTTAATGCAAAATATGTAATATGGTACACTTTACAAAGCTGAATGTACACAGTGATGTAGATCTATTGAATCACATTCAAATTAACATAACATAGTTTTGCCATATGTTGATACCAACTTTTGCATGCGACATTATTTGGTGATTACTTGTGCACATGACCAGTTTGGATGTATGGGAAATAGCTACCAGATCCCTATTTCTAATGTCTTCAGAGGTCTCCTATGTAATAATTCATCATCATACAAAGAATACACAGAATGTATGTGAAAGGGGCAGCTGACATGAGGTATATAGCCGTAATCTGCAAATACCCGTCGTAGTTGAGGCAATTCATTGATTGAAGTAACACCATACAGTTTATGTGAAACTTGTGTTGGGTTCACAATGAAATCAGTGGTGTGCATTCGTAATGTACACTGTTAAACTATATCGGTTATCTGAAGTTACACTATCTGTGCTGAGATTAACGTTGTCGATCGGTGATGCTCAAGCCACATGACTTTCCAGTTTAGGATGTCTCGAGATCATTTTTGTCCGTTTCGATTTCAATTTAAGATGCCCCAGGTAACTGGGACCAGGTGAACTAAACTGGCCTACCCCCTACACCTGGCTGGACCGCGTTCTGTCATTCTGTAAGAGTCAACCAATCTTCATGTCCTTCAGTCTACCCATGTGCACATTATTCATGCGACCATATTTGTCGCTAAAATCCAGCTAATCTCCCTCGGACACCTTAGATTAACAAGGAGACACTCCAAAATGATTTTGAGACACCAGGAACTACAAATGTATACAGAATATGTGGAAGAAAAGCTATTAATAAATCAATGGTCACTGGAGAACACACTAAAATGTCCTGATGATTTCTGACTTAGCCAACTTACACAATATCAGGTGTGTGATTGACAAAAATCCCTAAAGTATTCGGTGTCGTAGGATACTTGACGTTTTAACAAGCAAACTCAGAATTATGTTTGCAGTATGTGAGCACAGCATACAGTGAATAGTTTGTGTACACGAACATCTGAGATTACAACCTGTTAAGTAGTGCATAACCTGTAATGACTTTGAACGCGATATCCCATTTTTAGTGAAACCATTTTGTAGAAACTACCCTGTAGACTAACCTGGAAGACAGTCCACGCAGTTCGACAACGAAAAAGCGCTATCAAACAGAAACCAACAACAAGGTGAGTTTAGCTTATGTAAACAGTTCACACATTGTGATCATGCCAACAGAGGATGACGAAAACATTCATGTTTGGCTTAGACTGTCATGGATGCAACCGTAGCTGAAGTTGATTACTGACAGACAGAGCAGACACAACCTCACAACAATCGACAAAACGGAATATACCCGGTAGTTATCGCGCACTGTGGTGGCGACGATGATGGTAGTGCTGACAATGTGATAATGTGTATAGCGGTTGGTGAGGTCAAACATGAATTCCAACACTGTGCAACTAGCTAACAATCCAGAAACGACCAATAAACCAAACATCATCACGGGATTAAAAATCAAAATTATGGGGACAAGACAAATGACAAACCATCCACCCAGTCGAACGAGTCATCAACCAATGAGGGTAGAGGAACAGGCTGATCAGCGGATTTGTATCCAGTATACTTATATTCCTTTGTTGTGGTATGGCGGACTCAGCTGAGAATCCAGCCTTGACTGTAATTCCACGGACAGGCAAAAGTACGTCTGTACAGTATCACCAAAAGTGGCTTATGCTACACCATCCGCGGGTCCATCCATACATCCGGTATTTGGCGTATTACTGTCTATACCCCATCGAAGAGCACGTGATTCAGCAATATGGTATGTTTGGGAATGCGGCATTTGGTATTTAACGAAGTAGTGTTGGATATGCGAACACCTGTCAGCTTGATAAACTACTGGAGTTAACCAAACAGAATCAGTCCACAGAAAAGTTTAGTTGAGCATAGTTAGTTCAATAAAACGTAGCAACCCATTCGAACATAATTGTTTATTACTAGCGGCCAGCAATAACTTAGATTGCAGCATTCTATATGCAGAGGTACATTTTTGACATGTCAGGTTGCATATTAGGCCAAACTCACTACATACTCAATGCTACGTGTCTGCGAAGAGTAGTATAGAAAAATATAATGTGGGACATATCTGACAAGGTAAGTCAGGTACTGGCATGTTTAAAATGAACAGACTGAACCACCGATTCACTGGTTTGCTTTCAGCCCAAAATATTGCCAGTGAAAAACAATAGTTGCAACATATCGCTTTATAATGAACGTGTTATTCATGACAAGAAGATTCCGAGCTGTTGTGACATATGGTTTGACGATTAAAACGTTGATACCTTGACGCTACTCATATGCAAAGCAACAAACAATGCAAGCGAAAACTGTTGTCTATGACAAAAACGAGCGAGGTTAATGACTGTTGGTGAGGTACAATCTTGATCACTTGCTATTCATCGTGGACAGACAGTTTTTGCTAGAGTACACTACATACCGAGTTGAACAGTTTCGTCTTTCATCATAGATTAACGAACCTTAAGATTATGCTCGGGATGATCACGAATATACCAAGTAAGCTAGTTGCCAATGTACCTGGTAGTAGGGAATAAAGTTGTATTCATTTCTGTGCCCCACATCAACAATATGAATGTGGTAAAATATTCACTGTTGCTTGTAAACATCCGTAATTCAATGTTTGGGATCACTCGTCTAATGCCTATAGTCACGTACATTACATTATTACAGTTTTCCGCTTTACTGATATGCACACAACCGATCTCTGAGACGGTGGCTCAGTGTGGTCATCACATCCGTACCACCGGCTGATCCTGAGTACCATAAGTACTCCATATGGTGCAGTCGTTATCAACAGTAGACAGCGTCATCTAATCGAATCTCTAATAGGCTTGCTCAGGCGTTAAAAGATATCTGTGGAAAACATATCTTAGTCAATAAAGAACTGATCAGCGCAAATACAAACTGTCAGTCATGTTTTTTCAGAGACCACAAAGTTATAGCGCAAATCACATAGTAAATTATGAACGTTCTAGCACCCTTGAAAAGTTATTATCTTTCCTTTGTTTGCGGAGACTTTCAGCGAAATCGCATGCAACGCCCAATGATGTCTCCGTCAGCTTACATCAAAGCAGCTTACTCACCAGAATGAACTCAGTTTTGATCTGAGTATATTATGCATCTGAACTAATTGCTTTACAAAAAGCTTCTGAGATTGAGACGTTTGTATGCTAAACACATTCTGCAAGAAGGCTTGATGGTACATGCCGACATCTGTTAAGGACTATGATTTTCAATCATAAGTCGAAGTTGAACTGAAATGTATGATCAAGGCCCTCGTTTCAACAACCGCCGTCTCTAATCACGTTGCCTACACCAATAAAAACCTGAAGTTTGGTCAGTCTTCATCAGACAAGCGTGAAGACGAACTGTCATAATGCAAAATTTTGCTTTATTTCTATATCGTCTACTGAGCGTATTTAACATTTTGTATCAAGACATAAACGAGTAAGTTACAGCAATCGTCGGGAACCTCAGGAAGTCTACATATGTTTATTTAGAGAAAACACTGATTTATATTACACTGTCATTTAAAACTCACTTATATAACTTTGGAATCAGTGTAAAATATTAGGGGGAAGCGTTTTAGGACCAAAGGTGAGACGTGTTTGTGAAAGCGTGAACAAATTAAAGTAGCTAACTTTATTTGGCGCAGGACGACTGAAGAACCTTACACAGAGACATTAATTCTAGTACCATACCACGTGAAATTGAGCCACTTTCGCTGTTGCAGCGCTAGCATACGGAGAATAATTACTCCAAAAACATCAAGTATATTTTGTTCGTAACGATGTGAAAGTGACAACAGAAAACCTGGTGAAAAATTCTGCCCCTCGCTAAAATCTTCCTGATCGACGTGCACATCTGAGTTGTAACATGCTGCAGTTTTCTTTAGGAGTGATATGGATGGCCCCTTGGAGGTGTATACAAAACAGATTTGTTTATCAAAAATTTTTTACTTGTCAGTAGACTAGGCGTTAATCTGAAAAATGAAGTCGGAGCGTTGTTTCACAATTTTTGCGATGACATATTTCGCTACACCTCCACCAGTGCTCACTACACATCGTTAAATTCTATTTAACTATTGTCAAACCACGAAGCAAATTACAGTGTGATGTCAATCGTCTATTGGTGCATAGACACTACCATTGCCCGGGCAATGAGAAAATGACGAACAGTTTCTTTTGAATGCACAAAACGGACCTGTTCCTTCTGGTGGCAACTGCCTTGGCATATTGACGGAAGTGTTGGTTGATAGTCGTATAGATCATTGAACTATTTGACCGTGTCCGGTTGATGATGCGTCAACAACAGGATTCATGCAATAGCTGAGACAGACTGATTGTGGGTTCGATTGGTGATGGTGACAGTTGGTGTAGCATCGATCTGCTGAGTGATCTGGCATTTCACTCAACCGGATTCTGGTCTGTAATTGGCCGTCAGTTCTGCCACTGTAGGTGACTCAACATTCACAATGATATTGGCAGATGACGTGAAATTTGGCGAACGGAACCACCGGTTGTTTGACTGGGGATGTTGGGATGCGAACGGTTCCGTAAGATACAACCAATTGAGCAGCGCTAAAGACCCTCTTGATAGCTGTCTGGAGACGGTTCTGTGGTAGTAAGCTCATGACACTCCCTTCGAAGGGAAGATTCAAACACATTAACTTTCAGGGAACGTCTAGTTTCACCATCTCCTTCTCAGCTGAATGACGGAGTTTCCTAATAAACCAAGAAGAATAGAAGTCTTCCACGGACATATCTTGTAGACTGTTCAGTTCAATCCCTAGCATTCCCGCAGAACAAATGCGTCTAGACAATTCAAAAAATGACCCGGTTGGGCTACGTTTAATAATGGTCGGCACGGAACTGTTGAAGTGCAAGCACTGACCAGTCCACGTGTTCTTATGAAACGCTAACCATTGGACCGTTCCATCCCACCTTCTAGCAGTATGGATATCAGAAGGAACAGCGAACTGCCACTTCCTTCATTCAGGGTCAAGCGAATATTGCTGTGTGAGGTATTCATCATACCTAACCTCTTCAGTACTTGCTGTCAGTCGTTTTCAATAACGAGTATTTCGTCCATGTATCTTCCGTACAATGGGGATTCACCCAGAAAACGGAAGTCTCGACTTTCAACTTTAGAGACAAAGATATCAGGCACTATTAGTACTAGGTGGCTTCCCATAGGTACGTCATCTATTTGTCTGTAGGCTTGTCTTGAAACAAGTGGCTAATATTCGGAGAGAACACATATAACAAGTGTTCTAGCGCGCCAGTGGGTAAACTTATGGTTGTATTACGTTCTTCGGCACGACTCGATAGATGATGAATACTTTTGAAAAATTAAACAATTGTAAACAGATATTTGATATTAAGTGAAGCAAAGTATTTGTATCCTATGTTCATAGTGCCAAATAAGTTAACTAGTTCAAAACTACCCCTTTTGTTATATCTGGCAAGCAAACCACGGACTGGTTTTAAGAGTCTTGCCAACCGTTTGGAAAGTTTTTGATGCGGCAAGTTGCACATAGATAAAATCTGTCTCAGAGAAACGTTTGATACTTGTTTCTTTGAAAGCTTTGTAAGCTGAGACGTTACAATTCCCGTGGTTTTTATGGTTTGAAATCTAGCCTCACTGATAAATAGACCTTTCAGAATTGTGTGTAATTCCTTCATTACTTGTCTCTCTGTACCGACGGGATTTTAATTCTTTCATTCGAGTCGAAAGTTGGATTGATCAGTGAGTGCAGAAGACATCTTGCTTATGTAATCTACACGATCCAAAACAACTACTCCGGGAGAGTTGTCCGATTGAAAAGTAATTAAACATTTACTCTACTTCAACGCTTTCAATGCCAATATTTGCTGCTCGTTTAGCAGTGTCTTTTATCTATTCGGTGTAATTCGACATTGGTTTTATATCTGCGAACTGGTTCTTCAGGCACAATTTGCTTTTGTCTGAAGTCACTTCCAGATCAGAAACGTTCTCAAACAAGTACTCAAACTGAGCCTGTGTGTCGATAGCATTTATCCTCCCTGTACGTAAGCAGAATTTCAGTTAACATAACAGTGTCTCGGTTTTGCACGTTGTCTAGCTGAATCGAAGAGAAATTTATAATATAATTTCATCAGTTCTTCAGAAACGTTGGTTCAGTCGAGCTGTGTTGCCAGACAGTAGTTATTGACTCATCATCAACCGGACACGGCCATATAGTTCAAGGTCATCTACACGATTACCAACCCACGCCTTCATCGATATGCCGGAGCAATTACCATCAGAAGAGCAATCAAAAGAAAATGTTATTCACTCTCTCATTGCCCTGTCAATGATAAGGTCTATACATCAATAGACGATTGACATTACACTGTAATTTGCTTCGTGTTTTGATAATGATTCAATAGAATTTAACGATGTGTAGTAAGCACTGGTGAAGGTGTAGCGAAAATATGTCATTGCAAAAATCGTGCAACACAACATTTTTTTCACTTCATTTTTTAGATTTACCACGGGAAACGAATGTCTTCAGTGCTGTCTATGTGGAACCAAGTTTTTAAACTGGCATCTCTTGCTGTATACCGAATAACAAATTATGAGAAATTTGAAAATTCGATAAATATGGGGAGAATAAATGTTTACCAAACCGACTGATCAATTTATGTCAGTTACTCGTGATGGTATTGTCCATTCACAGTGGATTCGCACTTTTCATTTATATAGCAAACAGTGGGTATTTAGAACAAGTTGGATGCGGTCACTTGTCCAATGGAACACGATGGGCGTAGTTTGGGTCGCTAGATTGTTAATTCCCCCGTCACTGTACACCACCCTAATCTTAATTGTCACGCTTCCTCCGTGCTGAATGGGTTTGCCAACAGTACACATATATATAATAATTACAGCACGCACTTATTAGGCCACGGTAATCTGTTACCAAATATAGCGCATAAATGCACACTTTGACCTTCATACGCAACAAGATCGGTCTGTGCCAAACCCAATTATAGGACCGTTAGTGAGGCTTTCTACAATTCAGTGTGGATTTCACAATACACGTACACATGCGCTGGCACTAATGGGTGCAGCGTAGTATGGAATCAGTGGATGGTAAAAAGATAAGAAACGTTACGTTAATCTTATAAAAACATGGTTAAATTTCTGTTGGTTTTAGGTATGTCAGTAGCTTTCGAAGTTTAACATTAAGTTAATCCCGTGGAAACGGAAACTCATTAGAACACTACGGACTCAGAACAGTGCTAGTTATTCATTTTGTGCGCCAAATGAACTCACTGTTCATTCTTATCACTTCGAGATGTATTCATATGTTATTTCTACTAATAAAATTTAATCCATAAAACAGCCTTTCTAACGGATACCCAACACTTCACATAGCTATCGAAACCTATCAATTGTTTCCTTTTGCTAGGAAGTTAGGTGTTGCTCTCAGTAGTAAGAGAGTGGATAAAAGACGTTTTATAAAGTAAGATTATTCTTGCCGAATTTGCACCGCTCGTATGCTCAGATTTATGTACTGAGATGCCAATCCACAACGCAGCCAGATTTTCACTCAGGCCTTCTGTATACTTCTTTCTGGTTCTGTGACTGAGTCAACCTCTCATGTCGTTCATAATCCACTTGCTTCGAACTTTGACTGCATCTTACGATCATTTTAAGATATTCCGGTGAATTTCGGCGAAATTATGTCACCGACTTCGTCGCTCATCATATGTGACGTGGCCATTCCATGTTAAAGACGTTTCATCAAAGTCCGGGGGCTGCTTTTCTGTATCTCGTGATATTCTACTTCTGCGAACTGTTTTGTCAATTCATGAGCTCTTATCTTGGATACACTGTACTCCAGTTTTTCATCCAGGAGATTTGGGGATTGAAATTACACATTTGGACGAATCGTATAAGCATCTAGTTCCATGTGAAGCGACCAATCATCACTTATTTGTTCCTCTTATTTTTTGATCGTTTTAGAACGTGCCGAAAGTTTTCCTCAGGAATTCAATCCCACACATTTCATCTTGCAAATATTATTCCTTTTAAACAACTTGTATATTTACATTTTATCTCAAACTACATCCAGTTACAAGAAATTATGTGCTGTCCTCCAGTCCAAAGTTTGATTCCTGTACAGATCTAATATTTTTTCATGGATCAATTACACAAACGAAACAAATGCTTCTTTAATCTTTCATGACTATACATATCGCCTGTTCTGTTAACAACTTAATTGTTTATTAGTTCAGTCCGATTTAACCCCCATCGGATCAGTCAACCTTCTGTTACTGAAGTTGTGATTACGTGAAAAGCTGAAAATCTGCTCCTAAAGGTGTACAAATCATAGCTCTCATACAATTTGACTTGACTCTGGTTTTTTCAAAATACACAAATTTCAGTCATGTGTGTTGTGGATGCGTTGTTTTGGAAGGTAATCCATATGAAGAGCATCAGACCAAGAGAACGTAAAAGGTCACTGGCTGTGTCTGACAATGAATATTCATGAGCTACCGCACCGGCTACAAAGGTTGGTTGCCTCACCAAACTGTTGTTTGCATAATGTTACTGTACAGTACAACAGAAGAATATTGTAGAAACATCTGACCTCGAAATGGGTGGTCCATGTCTAAAGTTTGTGACCAGTAACAGGACTGATTTATAGTCTTACAATCGAATTTGGCAGCAAAAAATGGCTTCTGCTCTCACAAATTTGAACAGGTGAACCGGAACACGTGAGTGGTAGGCACACGGTAGAAGGTCAGATTCGACCAAGCACAAACACAGGAAAATGCCACAGTTTGTTGTTGTATCCATATTCTTAAATTTATGATTACACCGACAAAGGAATCAACGAGGCGGTATCTTCATACAAGTATTGTACACTTGTGATATGAAAATACAAGTCGATGTACCACGATGCATTAACATCGGTATGTTGATAGGGAAAACGTGACTAGGAGATGATAAAACATTTTAAGCGGAATTGTGGAAGTTGAAAATAATTCATCTCTTAACTTGATCGCCTTTTGTAAACATTGCCCTCTAAAAACCACTCCAAAGTTCATACTGTGGATTCTTAGGGTAACTATCATACAGTTTGGGACAAGCCTCTTTCCTACCAAAATAACGAAGCATTCAGTCTACAGAGTTGCATGCTTTGAGAGGGCTTTTTCCACTGTTCCTCTGTTCAGTCACCTCTAATGTGTTACATTAAAAAAATCTCAAGTTGCAAAATTTTTCGCTACCAGTTTATTTTCAAGGGCAACCTACCTGATCTCTTCACTGTGTCGTCATCACATGATCGCTAGGCGATTAAACCTTGGAAAATAACTGGAACATTCTGGAACTCGATACGCTCTAGAAACCATCTTGATGCTTCTTTCCAGCCAGGCTGATTAACAATACGCACATGCACGAGGATACAGGATCGTGCTGTATATTTTAAGTTGAACAGTGCCTGTAATCTACTAGTCCGGAGGTGGTTGATCGACTACATCTTACTGACTAATAGCTTTTAGTCAACTCAACGAGCTGTAGAGCATTTTTAAGAGTTACCTACCTAGGGTAAGTAAACCCGACTAATTTTGGTCATAAAGAAATTTTGATATGTGATAGTTCAGTCTAAGCTGATCTTGTTAGCAGCTGTTATACGTATACAATGAGATAATATCATTACAATCCCGGATAAATGGATCAGCCACCAAGCAGCAAGCCTGGCAGAGATTTTCGGTTCTTCCATTGTCCACGTTAAGTAGATAAGATGGGGTCAGTGTGAATTTCAAGCTGTTTTACACCCCTTACTTTGCACAGAGCTTGGAAACAAAGCACATGTCTACCCGGTTTTCTCATAGTCAAAGGTTTTTGCATCGTTTGCAGGTATGTTGTGTGTTGGCTTGACAATAGGCATGGTGCTTCCTTAGAAAGAGATATTACTCACTTAGTCAGAGAAAACCAGTATCACCTGAATAAGATCAGCAACATCGTTTTCGTTACATTAACTATGTCATGGACTGAGGTGATCAGAGTAAGGAGCTATCCGGGAAAGTAATACAATGGTAATCTTCTTACGAGGACTAATAGTCGTGTAGGTGGCTGCTATATGGATTTCAAATAGTGCCCTTCGATATCATAAGATACATAATATTCATTCCGTTCATTACTAATATATTCATCCATGGGATCTCCATTTTGATAGGAAAAATGGTGACAGCCGCATTTTTTATCGAAAGTTTTTGAAAGATCTAACTTGTGTGTATTGAAACAGAGCTCGACCACTGGCATAGATTTAGTTTTCTACCTCAGCTACTTGATGGTCTTACTGAACAAGTTAAACTTTAGTTATGCCGAAGAATAATGAAGTGATTTGTCGTATCTAGTATGAAGCGCATTCATCTTGAAGGATATGACTCGGCAACAGGTTGGTAGTTCAGGTTCACGTAAACTGCACTGAGTTAATGTTAAAATCAGTCTGGTTGGATCTGCGATGATTACGGTTTATCATGAGACATGCCAAACCATTTTTTGAACTATCATCAGATAAAGTTGCTCAAATCAAGTAAATCGACGTGATTGAACTTATCTGCATTTTCACATGGTTATAATTGTGAAAGTATACGGTCTTTACTAGCAGTTAAACAGTAATTGTTGTTACCAACAGGTGCTGACGTAGACTAATGCTATACGAATCAAATGTTTAGATATACGATATAGAACAGAGAGTGCATACCTAATCGAAATAAGCTTGATCTACACCGGCAGCTGTGTTAGGTGCCTGTGTGTATCTCCATTGTGACCACTATTAAGTCATAAGTCAATGTTTGAATATTGGAAACACAACGTAAGTTGTTTCTCGAGCGGTAGACAGGACACACACTGGATCATTCAAGACAAAGTGGGATTAACTAGATCGTCATGTAAACAACCAACCGTCAGATACCGACAGGAGAATGCATCCAAAATTGACATACACACCGGAATTCCTGTATAACCTAAATAGGACCCAGCTCCAACCAAGAAAATGAGGCCACTTTGAGAGAACTTCTACGTGGTGATGTGTTTCAATTTGACTTATCAAAGTACTTAGTAAATATAGAATCAATGATAGACTTCAAGTGATTCAAGTTCATGGGCCTACTCATATTCAGTATGCTGTGTGGTCCTGAGCGGAGTACGAATAAAGATATTCTTGACTTGTTACTGTTGACGCTGACCAAGTGTTGTCTGTAATATGTTGCAACGGGATAGGCTTATGTTTGGAAAGTAGCGGTTGGGTTTTTGTTCTGTTAATTATCTTCTGACTTTCTGTTTCGTAATCATTTTGTTGCTGATCTTATAGCACTGAAACAGTCTTCCCGCTTGTGTTTTCTTCCCTGACCTTCCAACACACGGGTTACGATTTACACAATCGTTCTAGCTATCCTATAATCTGTAAGATTTTTTATGACTTCTATGAATCTTATGAGGACTGATCGGATGGTTGAGCAGGATTACACACAAGCTAAGATTACGGTTGTTGAAGGGTACATTACATGCTGACCGTTATTGTGCACCCACCGGTAGAGTGAACGTAGGGGGAAAACCTGTTCGTGGACCCCATTGATTAAACCATTGTAAACCATAACAATGCCAGGATCTAAATCAAGCAAAGTACTAATTGATATTTTTTGCTTTATTTCAATCATTAGTGTAAGACCAACTTTATTGAACGCACCGATGCAATCTTTCCATTGTTAATCAGGTGTAAGATATCCACACCTAATTTAGTACGAATGAAGTCAAGCAGTTTGGGCGTCGTGTTTAACATGTTGTTGATAAATGAACTGAGAATGACACAGTGTTGTAAGCAACCTGTAATATTCTACCTTTCAACCAACTCAGGTGGCCTTCCTGAAGAGGGCCACTGGAAAATGTAGAGTATAACAAACTTGCTGGCAACGTTGTGTTATTCTCAATCCATTTAGTGATCTCACCATCTTATAGTAAGGTTTGACCAAATACAGAACTTTTATTTTAGGGAGGACCAGTAAGAACATAATAATTTTACAATATTTTCATAGTATAAACCAAACAGCCCAATCAACTTCTGATTTCATTTCGTGGACTCAATAAATCGAACAATCAGTTCACCCAGTTTAACATTTCTCTGCATGTATGGCTTCACTAATAGATTCTAGGATGTCACTCTTTACTTTGGAAATATTTTTTTCCGTCAACAAACAGTGCATATCTAAGCCTCGAAGAGTTTTGAGAGAAGCATCCAGAATCTAGATTGGCGGAAGAGCAGGATCCTACAGTGTCGCTACAACACTAAATAAGACGGAAGCAAAAAGATATAGTCTAAAACCAACTATGTGGTGCATTGGCATACTATAGAAACGCAGGTTTGAGTACTAGACTTTGACGCGGATAGATACATGCATAAACTGAGTCGTCCAACTTACCACCAATAGCCTAGGTTGCCAAGCGCGGTTGAGAATTCCACAGAAGTGTGTCCAAGTATAAGCCACACTAAGCATAATCTGATCCGTATAGAAATACTGCCTTTTGTCCACACCAGTCTAGGTTTAGACGCGTTGCGATACACGGGAAGTGTTTGTACTTCCACTGATGTAGATTTAACCGATTCCATTCTTAGGAAATCACAAAAGTAAATAGGTTCACAGTCAGATTTTGTACAGTCAGTCTAGCATTGATAATGTTACGTATCAGTTTGCTTCGATATGTCCAAGAAAACGCATATACTCAACAGAAAAGGTGTTGACTTGCGTCCTGAATACAGGCAATTCCAGTCCTTGTCAACCAAAATTCTCACACACAGTCAACAACAGAAGGAAGAAAACCGGATGTTTCTTTAGCAAACTGGTACCATGTACCCTTGGCTTCACACCAATTGGCTTTTCCAAGATCGTGTCCACTGTAGGATGACGATCGGTCCACCAAGACGTGCACACGCGTAGGTACATGCATACTGTGCACACCTACACACGTGCTCTGACCATAAGCTGGCATACAAAACCGTATTGCTTATTGGTCAGTGAAAACTGGCGTGAATGTTCCTACTGTAATACGTAACAAAACACTGGAACATGGGAACAATCATTTCAAAGAACGGTAGTATGACATCACTGGTGGGGAAACACATAATTATGAGTCAGATCCAAGATGTCACATACACGGCTTGTGCAAACGTACGAAAGATGGCCTCAAACATATGAAAAACGAACAGTCTGTTTAAATTAGAAAGGTGTTATATGAATTTTAGCTTGAAGTTAGAGGTTTTTGAAAGTTTCATACAGAATTGTTCATGCTTTATGGACAATTACCTCTAACAATAAAAAATTACCGTTAGATTGTTATTTTTGAGCATAAACAGCAGTAGGAGTGATATGTAGTACACTTGTGAAGATGTGATGCATCATACAAAGCATTAAATTGATCGTGAAGTGCTTTCATTTTGTTCAACCTAGGAGAGATAAGTATCATTAGGTATATATGCGAATATGCCGCATTAGTATCTTAAGTCACTACATCAAGAAACACATTTTTTCGGTAAAAAGATTGCATATAAATTGGGTGTTCAGAAAAGGAAAATAGATCACAAGAACAAACTTTCTAGAAACTAAATTTTATCGTTTGACCTAAACTGTTAAGTATGAAGAAATTCAGGCTGAAGTGTGAGTCTCATTTTCAGTGAACTGCAATTTGTTTTTCCCATTTGAACAGCTTCATAACAATGTGTACGAGTTTTCAAAGGTTTGAGAATTTGGTTGGTTTGAGTGAGGTTCCAATAGAGGTTTTTTGCTACTTTCCAAATATTGGTTTTGCTACCTATTGCATCGGAAAGTGCTAGCCAACAACAAAGACCAAAGTCTTCGTTGATAAACCGTAAACTAGGAGAGATGCAGATGAACTCAGCACAGTTTGAGATGACGGGTGTGTTGTTGAGGTGCCATATCTAGTTATCTGGATTTACTTATTTGGATTATACTTTGTTCAGGTCATTCGATAACCGTTTCACTCATCACCCCTGAGAGTGATGATCCAGCCCTCGAACCGTTCTACAGTTTGTTTAAATTGTACTTGAACCGGACTCGCTTTCTGAACCCTAGGCCCACTAACATCAGCTTGTCGTTCTATCAGGTCTGTTCACCTCGTCGTTAATTTTACAATCCTCTGATAACTTTTTCCACGTTTCCCTGATTAACATGATGCTGATTGATTTAAAGAGCTCACTTGCACCATCCGAGAGTCTGATTTGCTGCTGTTCACTGTTATTTCATCTAATTTTTACAAGAAACGGTTACAATTGATCGACTGACTGGATCAAGATGGTTAGAACACTCAGACGACCGAGCTAGGAGGATGTGACTCGGATAGAGTAGATGTCGCCGTGTAACAGTGAGCAGGAGCAAGTTACAATGGAGTTCAATCGGTGTTCATTACCCCGACTGGGTTAAGAGACTTGTTGGAATAGGCTACAGAACTCTCACGAGACGCTTTTGACTTCAGCTTTAGCTGCCAGACAATCTGTAGTTCAGTCATCTAGCACTCCCCAGTTAACCGTAGTTCCTCTTATTTGTAATGTCATCATAACTTATCGTAACATCTAAGCATTACCGGGAAATGTGCAAATAAGACATTTCAGATAAATCTAATGACTTGCTTTTGAAGTTAAACTATTCTGTATATCAGTTTTATTTAATAGATTCCTGTTCCCTCAGTTTGGTATCACACATGGCCTGTTTTATTCAATAGCTTCCTCACGTTTGCCCTGGCAAAATCGAAATATGTGTATTACAGTTTTCTCTCACATAAGCTATATTTTTAATGGGTGCAGTTTAATTAAAGCTGGCTTAAGCACGTTATTATTGAGATTATGGTCCATTCGACATTGTTGCTTAAATCAGATTTGACTTGTCTCGAATGAATATAGGTTTTCCGGATCAGATTGTCTCGTAAATTTTCTGTGTGATTTCTGCCTCATTTCCCACACACTGTATCTATCACCTCAGTTATACCTTCTATAAGCTAATGTCTTATCAGTGTTACTGTTTGCAACATTGTTTATTTTATTTGGAAGGGAACTCAAGCTGGAATCTACCGACACCACTATTGAGCATTAAAATTGTGTTACTGATAAGTAGTGTGACATATCTGTTGAAAAATTCCCTTCTAGAAGAACGTCGCATAAATGATGGGGAAAGTGACCAACACTAGAGTCGACAGAAAATCCTGCAGTCTGATTTCCGTCTGTAAACACGAGTTCTTTCCTGTAGCGCAAAATGATGGTTTCTCGATTTCACTGTCATTATTAACGAAGCAGACGTCACATTCTTAGATGCGCAACATGCGTACAGATCCACGGACTTTTTGTAAAAGGATTGGTTACCACGTACGAATAAATAGCATTTAAAGCCTGCTAATGGCCAGCAGTTTACTTGGTAAATCGTCTGGATCATGCAATTTTTTCACTTTAGTGTATTTTACCGTTCGTCGTTCGCAACGCACTGCTCGGTCCATTGTTTTCGATAACAAACAATAAAATGTGAACATACAATTGATTGGTAACAACCGCTAGCTGCGAACTTTGATCTCAGATGATGTACTTTCCAACTGATCACATCTCGAGAATAAGTCCTATTGCCGTTTTCCCTGAGGATTAACTTGGGGTGTTTATTTTGTCCCCATAATCTTGCATTCTTTAAATTTCGAATATTCGCAAGCATTATTGCAGCTTTTGATAACAAATTTGCGCTAACATTGCAGATAATTTGCTTACTTCTTTGTACAGAGTGTAAGGTTGTTTTACACTATCGCACTCGTGTTTTCAACCGTGAATGTCCGTTTTTTCAACAAATACGTAAAACCAAAGTAAAAAGTTTATTTTCATCATCTATATAGCAATCAACTAATGGTAATTCAAGAAACGGAAAAATCAGTGCGAAGCAAATGAGGACTGTCGGTGCTCAAGTCATTCGGTGTACTTTGGATGCCATGTAAATTTCTTCTGTGAACATATGACGAATGTTCATGTGATGATCTATCGGGGCTATCTATGACATCGATACAAACTTTTTACATGGGGGTTCAATACTCAAACTCTACTCAAGGTCAGTAACTAACACTCTAATATTGTGGGTTCAACTGTGTCACGCAAAACTACAACTGCTGTGAAGATGAAAGGTACTGACCTACAAGGAGGGAGGGTTGAGTGCACGGAAATTTATTAGGTAACTGAACAAATTAATTTTTGAAGCATCACAATTTCTACCGTATGGTATGAGGGGGTAAACGAAATATCTTAACCAAACAAATAGAAACAACAGTCTGCTGATCTGACTCCAATGTACTGATAAGTGCTTCTCAGGCGAAATAAAGGATAACATTACAACATTATATGTTACTTATACAACAGTTACTCAGTCAAGTACCGCGTACAATTCGTCGAAAACCTGTGTAAATGCCAGCGGTGACGGATTCACATCTACAAAATCACTTGAAATGAACCGGGAATCATAATCTTCTAACACTAGAGTAATATCAACTTGGAGGGTCCCGATGATCCAGCATATTGAGGAAACGAATAACAAAAACAGTCGAAATAGTTCAATGCACGTAAAGGTAATGGTAATTTCTGAGTAGCTTGAAGTGAGGTTCTTTCCAAACTATCACTTGAAAGTAGAGCATTGAATAGCAGGCACGCGTTATTTTATGTTCGAATTGTTGATACTGTGTTGATATGGATGGATACATTTCATTTGTGACCGCCAGTTCAAGTTGTCTATAGCTACTAAAGCTCAAATTAGTTTTTATGTTGTGTTACAATCCAGTTTATTAAATCACCAAATGAAAGTCGCGGTTTGCATTATTACTTCTGGGGGACGATCGACGTTCCATCTTCCAGCAAGATACTCTCTCGGTACAATAAAGCCATCACCTTTTTCGTAACCGACATGTAACCAGGTTGTGGACCTCACAGATAACTTTTGAAACGTAAGTATGAGGAGAATTCACTAACTGGGACAAGTTTCGAAATAAAAAAAGGGTTCTTTGAAATACATTTCCGCTTGAATAGCAGAGTTAAAAATCCCTGGTGACTAGAATGCATAGAAAGTGTCTTCTTTCTAAAGGAAAAAGCCGGAAGGACATAGTCTGGTACTCCCTGTGAGGACCTCGTTTCAAGTGAACAGAAATTCTAATGTTCCGCCACCGTCCCATATTTGGCAATGGTGAGATAGAAAATCACTTGATTTGAATCTGATATTTCTTACTTCCACATGTCTACGTTAATTTTGGCCTATATATTACTGATATATGAGTAGTCTTATAATATTTCCACCACTTAGACTAGCAACTACGCAAATAGAAGACCTCTTTTTCTCATTGGTGATTTCATTGCTTGTAAACCCACTGTAAATTTATCATAACGGTACCTTAAAATAAATCTGCTTCCGGTCATTAGAATAGGTATGTTTACGCTTGTTGGAGGGCCATTAAAAAAGCTGGGAAAAACAGCAAAGCAAAATAGCCAATCTAGACTGGAAAGTTTTCTTCCTAAAAGTATTGTGAATCATTTTGAGAAACGTCTCGAATCGCATCGACATACCCGTGACAAGTGGATATGTGGCAGATGGGCTCAGTTTACACCACTTTCAACCTATGGGAGCCTTCGGCTTATCTGTAAAGCCACATACTCTCGTATCTTTGTAAATGTACCAGGCCACTAGACTCCAGACATTCTCTGCAAGATCTGTAAACTGCCCTGCTTAGTACGTGTCGCTCATGAGGCAGACGCCACACTTTTAGATGAGCGACACATTTACAGAGGCACTGACTGATTGTAAAATGATTCCTGTTATCACATACGCATAAATAGCATTTAGAATCTGGTTAGTGCGCTAGGAAGTTTGTACATCAAACACTTGTGCCACTAGCTTTGAATGTATATCATGTCACATGTAATCGTCTTCCCTCGATTTTTTTTATTAAGGCACATATTTTCGCCTCGCTGTCAATGCCAACAGCACCGTAATTAACCACGACTGTCCAAATTATTTTTTTGGCTTAATAAAAATCGCAAAATTCCACTAGCAGGTCCACAAGACGCTAGTCCTACCTAACTTTGGAAAACGTCAGATTTATCCTTCCTCATAGAAAGTAAACCCTCTCTTTTGAATAGTTGTTACCGAGAAGCACAACAAAAACCTTTTTGTAGTCAAAAACCTTACGTTTCTAACAGACTTCAGTAAATAGATTTAGCGTTTGTTTGGTGTGAATCAACTTAATGATGATTCTCATCTAATGCGATTAATCCGTAGAGTTAGGCCTCCTAGCGCATTTTGACCTCTTAATCTGCTCATCAGTAGATTTGAATCCATTCGCTTAAAAGTTGAAGCCTGACCTCTCAAAGTTTACTTATCGTTGTGTCTATTACTTTGCCAGAAAAAAATTATACTGGTTTAACTTTTCCAAAATATACGATAAGGTTGCAGCCGCCATCACGCGAGTCCACATGGAGCGGTCTACTGATTTTGTCACGGCCATTTACATAACTTTGTGAGTACTTTGTAAACTACGAATGACCCTTAACAAAAGTTCAATGTGATGTCGAGTAGTGACGTTGGCTTTCCGGGTCCTAAAATCAGGCATTTCACGATTTAATGACCAGGAACCCATTTAGAAGCCATCATAGTCACGTAATTCACTCTGTTGAAAATGATCACGTCTGATTCTCTAACAGGAGACCGAAGGATGATACTTGAAGCACTTGATAGATCGTTTAGTGCTTTTTGTGCTCTTTTGTTAGCAAATGAATCTGTCTGATGGATGCTGGTGAGTTAAGTCAATCGTTTTTGTTTCAAATGAACTATGCGCTTCTGTCGAAAATCGTCTTAATTGTTCTATTTCGCAAAATAGGTATTCAAGATGAGTTCTGTTTGCAGTCGAGTCAATACGAGATAATGGATTACAAAACTAATAAGGCTTCCTTTTTGTTTTCTATTCAAGTGTACATCAGATAAACTGGACACAAAGTTATTTATCATTTGGATCAAAATGCGAGATTTTGTCTCCATTCAACGACGTTCTGTTAAATAATGTAGTAACAAGCTGTCTGCTTTTCCAAAGTATGTCCGGACAGAAGTTTAAGTATTTGATCCGACACACAAGACTTAAGCCACTTACTACGTGTTGTAGCTGGGTCTTTTACCAGTCCGTACTCACCCACCCTCGTCCATTGCCTATGTCGTTCCTTAACTCACTGAGAATGGAAGACTTCAGAATAATTACACATATGATACACACAACCCTTAGAACCACGCAATAATTTATGATTAGACAAACTCTACTATTGTGAATATGTAACTGACTTAAGCGAAGGATCTATTGCTTCAGCATACATTCTACATAACAGTCGCCCTTCTTTCTCCGGAGCTCTGGTCGTTCCGTATGTGTTTCTTTTCGGTGAATGGAGGTTTCTGGTGTTTCAAAAGTAAACAGGTACTGTGTCCCGATGTGTCACTACTAGAAACGCCAGTATACCATTTGGCTGAGGATTTTTTCAAGTGACTATTGCACCTCACCGGTGAATCGGGGCATTCTATCAGTCATACTAAACAACTCCTGAACAAACGAGGAAAAATCAGATTAGATGGATATGAGGCAATAGTTTCGCCTAATATCACAGCTCTGTTCACATCCATTGAACTTACCCTGGCCAGACAAACATTGTGAAAGACTACCAAGAAGAAACCTGGACTGACTGAGTCACAAAAGCCGTACAGCATATCGAATCTAATGAAATTATGTTCACATGCACACCTTCAATTCATTGGTCAAATCTATCGTAACCTTAAGGGAGCTCATTTGGGTTTACCGATATCCAGATTGGTTGCCAAAAGTGTTATACGGCGGCTGAATAAAATCGTGTTGCAGGGAATCAGGTCAATAATGTAGATACAATATGCTGACGTTACGTTCGTAAACCAAAAATGTTCACGCACATCTTAGGAAATTACTCACTTTTTTCCAAAGCATAGCTCGCTTCATACCTGATCGTGCGTAGCGCACGTGTTTATTATCATGGATTGCCTGACAGAGGCCAAAGACATCGGTCTCATTTCACATGCTATCTTCTTCGAATTCGCCATTGGCTTTGGACTGTGTCCTACAATGTCCGCCCAAACACAATCTGGAAACATATGACATTCAAAGAAAGTTCCCTCATTGGATTATCTCTTTTCTTGATAGCAGAACGTTTACAGTTAAAACCGGACCGAACTTTTCACTTCTGTCTTCGATTTGCACGGGAGTTCTCCAGAAGTCAATGGTAGGTCCTGGATTATTTCTTGAGTACATCAACGATCTTCCGGACAGTATTTCCAGCAATGCTCCTGTCTGTATAGTAGGTGTAGAAGTTTGAATTATTAGTTCTACCAGTCCACTACAGATGGATCTTGACGCAATCAAGAGCTGGTCAGACAAATGGGGTTCACTTTAAGTGACAGTCAGTGTGCACGTATATCTCTCGATGAGGACTCTGGCAACGCCTTGTGATTCATAGTTCGCTGAAAAACGTAGATATTACGAAGAGCAATCTGAGGACTGATTTAGGTGTCTGAATGTCATCTAAGTTACCTTTCATCAATCGTCTCGGGGTAACCGCAAAAAAGGAATGACAAGAAAGACTTTCCATGGCACAAACAAAAAAGCGACTCAGACGCTTTTCCGTGATTATATAGGGCTGCTATGTGAATACGTCAAGCTAGCGTGAAGAAAGACAGTCACTAATGAAGAATTTGCGTCCCGTAATTTATGGATCGCGAATTGAAACTCGTGTGCTGTGTCTGCGACTTTCGACAACTGAACGGTGATCTGATTCCTACACACATTCCACTTAACATTGAACTCCTCAAGCAATTTATTGTGTAGATGACTGATACTGGTTGATCTTGTCGTGAAACGTTTTACAAGCTGCGTCCTCGGACCATCCTTAGACAGCAGTTCTTTCCTTACAAGGTTATCAGCCATTAGTACAACTCTCCTTCCTAGGTCGTCAGAGATGGTTTTGGAGCGTTTTTAAATTCCCATCTAATAAAACCTTGTTTTCTTCTTAAGTTTATTTCATTCGTTTTTGATAATTGTGCAGACTTCCGTTACTTGGGGTAGACAGATCTGTCCGTAGACCGAGAGTTACGAGTTCACGTGGCCATAGCCAGTGAAAAGTTTGTAGGACATGTTTGTCAGTGCCGTCGGCAGAGTGTGAAAACAAAGCTGTACGTCTAAAGAACTATGTTTTCGTCCGCGTTGTTGTGCTGCAGTCAGTCCCGGATACTCTGGACTACTTGAATCCGCGTGTCTGAGTCGCACTATGAACATTCAGTGTTCTCATATCACCCCAAATAGAAGGGCACTTCACCATACACACACTGAAGAGATTTAACTTATATTGGTGTTTAGCCAAAAAGTTATCCCTGGGATAACTACAGGGCGGATCCTGAATCAAATGTCTGGGCAGCTAAAAGCAGGTAAACAAAGCATTGGTGGTCAGAAGCTGTGACATTCAAGTTATCTGAGTATGACTTTGACGGCTTTAAACCGGACCCCCTGAGGGAGTGCAGTTCGGATTGGTGTCCAAAACCTCACTAAGTGGACGATGCTTGACCGTGAACTCACTGGCGTGGTAAGCATTGAAATTATGGGTGCCACAAATCATGATGACATGGTCACGAATACAGCCGCCAATGTACCAGTTTTCTAGGAATGTTAATTCGTCAGCGTACAAATATGAAGCCGGCACAGTGAGACGGCACGATTGCGATAGTTCGTTTATATGTACATACTTTTTCATTAATGTCATTCAACGACTCTCGCCTTCTGTTAATTCATTCGCTCTCCTTTTCAGAAGCTTAGGCTATGATGGTTTATTATCTTTTCTCTTCCTCGACTTCGTTGACATACTTTATTCTGGATGCTTTGATTGGTGTGTCACTCAACAGTTAGATTTGTTTGTACTCCCTAACCCTGTGGAGATTGCATCAATACAAACTCTTTTACTGAGATTTTGAGTCTTGAGGCATCAGTATTTCTCTTGTTGCTGAGATTTTTTGATTCCGATAGACATTGGTTGCACTTTCATACTAGCCTACTATCTTATTAATGAGTACTAAGTGGTTGGACTATAAAGACCTACTCTCACGCGCCTCTCGGTCTTATTTTGTCAGGTTCATACAAAATACGATATGTGAGGGTGGGTGGGTGCGTAGAACCGCAAGTCGTTTGGCGCAAGCTACTTACGATGACGTTTGTTCCCACAAGTTCTTTTGCTACTGTTCTTGTGACTTACAAATCTGGAAACCGATGACGCCAGTCATAATTCATCTTGAAGGGGCTAAATATTCCGATTATCCCATGCCCCATTAAAAAAAACTGACGGTTACATTCTTAATGTAGTTTAAGTAAATAAAACGTTACAAATTATGTGTTTACAAATCCAGATCTTTTAGCGGTGAGTTGATCTGTAAACTGACCTATCTGGTCAATTGAGCAGGGCTACGTCTAGGATGGATAGTGAACACTATGTTGCATTATACACTAATATGGACTGGGCATGATCTACGTTTACATTGAAGCAAAAAATGTTATCGATGTATTGTTTGTAAACCATGTCATTGTTTTGTTGTGAAGGAGTTCATAATCTCCTTTTGTACCCTTGATAGATTTGGTGGGAATGGCCCTATCATTGTGTCCACAGAGTTCTTGAATGAACGTCAAAACTGCAGAACAACTACAATTCACTCAACCTCCCCATAAAATGAAAGCTCCCATCTGAATATACAGAAGATCAAACGTTTCAAAAAGTGAAACATTGATGAATAACAATTTCGTACTTTAGGATAACTTGTTGTGACTGCCGATGTCGCTTGAAACAACGGGGTCCGCGAAGTCAAAGGTGTTTTCTGGGATGCATGTGATCTGTCTTCTGTTAATGTGTTCAAACGTCTCAATGGTTTTCAAGCTAAAACATTGCACGAATGGCTGTATAAGCCTGATGTTAGTATTCCTGGCACTTGGTTTCTATGAACTATGTGTGGCCATATAGAGGTGAGATGATAATGTTTGTATGTGCGGCGTATCGATCGTGTCCAAGTGGCTCATCAAATGAAATAACTTAAGCTGGCTTTTAAGGCAGCTGATGTCGGGTTCTATATACACAATACTCTGCTCATGCTTTACGTACATCTTGCCATCAGTAAAGTTTCATTTCACGAGACTGCATTTCGGTACCCTGCTATTCAGATAAACTAACGTAAAGCGCAATAGAAACTAGCAGGCCAGCATGAACTGAGTTTGATTTTTGTAACACAACGTGTTGATGGTTTCCGTTTGTGTAAGTCGTATGCACGGCTTACTAGTCTTCTGGCTCATGTTTGTTCATGTCATCTTTTTTTTTACAGGACTATCACTGGAAACCTTACTTCGGAAGAAAGCTGTTCCCCTTTGTCTCCACGTTGCCCAAATATGGCTCACTGTTTACAAGCAACTCAAGCAAGAAAGGCCGGATTGTATTTTACAATTATAGTGGCGTACAGAACAGAACTACTCTATACAACATTAAACTTTGAATCCTCGAAGAATTGACTTGAATGCTGGTGTCAGCGTTAAAACTAAACTCCCGTGTATACTCGGCGTTGGTTTGACTTCGGTTAGCAAGCTTCAAGACCTGGTAACAGCGCGTCAACCATTTTTTGGCTCAAATTAACGGCTGAACAGTTGTGAACACATCATTTCGGTTAATCGTTGAATTTGATGTCATTATTTTCCAAAGTTTTACGCCTCCGACCCGTCGAGCGAATGCATTATTTGACGCCAACATTCAGGCGTTTCATGGCTGACATATACGCAAAACTCTCACGTACATCATCACCACCCCGTCCAGAATCATATGTTTCACTCCGTTCTGTTCAGTCGACTGTCACGTATAACCCGTGCCCATTTGACGTAACTAGAAAAGTCTGATTAGAGCGCCTGAAAGCAGCTGTTCATGTTATCGCCTTTTCACAAATTTCATAAGAATCTGGATAAGATTTAGGTACGAAAAAATACACCGAAAAATAAATTCCAAAATATTCGACTAGTTCACTCGTTTCTTTCATAAAAGAAAGTTCTACAGTTGTGAGATTTCTCTGCCTCCAGATGTTTCTGCGTGGATCAGTAGTTCTATGTGTATCAAATATTCGACAACGCTGATTTTAGAGAGGTGCCGGGTTGCCACTTCTTTTTCTTCATCGTGTGTACTGCAGAAATGATGAACGCGTTTGAATGGAGATGTTTTATTGTAGCAGCTACCAGGTGTCGAGCATTTAAGGAGCAAACATGAATTAGATGCGAATGAAACAGGAGAATAAAACTGAATACTATCTTTGTCTGAGATGACAGTGAGGGGAGTACAGAGTAGTGAGAATGGAGACCTAGTAAACTGGGATATTATTTTGTTAATCTAAGTAGAACAAAACCGAGTAAACGGTACTGATACTGGTGCTCGTGAGAACAATATATATATATATATATATATATATATATATATAAAGAAGTGTAA
>LUCH01002311.1:11268-67943 GCA_013368495.1 Paragonimus heterotremus
ACATGTGTTTCGTCATTCTAGTAGCTGTCTTACATGTCGACGTAGAAACAATCAGCCTTTAAACTTTGAAAGATCTAACTCTTTTTTGCTTCTAGTTACATAATATTTTCACCTTTAAAATACTTTCCAACACCGTTCGACAACTCGAAGAGCGCAGCTGTTGTATATCTGTACATTCTAGATGACAGTCCATATTTGTGTGAGCGTCTGAAATGGGTTTATCCGGCTATTTATGCTAAACATTCACCTATGGCAGAATGAATATCCGCAATCCTAGCGAGCACTAACTGGGGCAAAACTCAAGTCTAGCGCATCTTTACGAAAAGGACTGACCGATAAGTCTACGGAAGTGCGAAATCTGCGATTCACTGTGAACGATGTCCAGTAACGAAATTGTAGTTCAGAAAATTTAATGTTTTCTGTAGTTTCAACTTAACAAGAACGCCGGTGTATCTACTCCAGATGCTCCCGGGCAATCTTAGCGATGTTCACGAGCAAATCCCACCATGCGTTTCCATGACATTTTCAGTCTTGTTTAATGTGATATCAGCAGCGCAATGGTCCATACGGCTGTTTCATGAAAATGTGGCTATGTTACATATATTAATCTCTGATAGACCTAAAAAAGCATTATGCTGAGTCTAGATCTCTTCGATAGGTTTTAACTGAGAAATCTATGGAAACGCGACAGCTGCGATCAGCTGTTCAATTTATGTTCGTCAACATTCCTTACTATTTATCAATAGGACGTTTCCTGCAGTTTGATACATACTTTTATACACTCCCTCTTTTTATGGATGTTAACCAAAAAGGGCTGATCTGACCCTCTAGATAGTCGTTGACACGCAGGACGATTTTAATTGACAATTAAGCTTTTTCTTTCCTTTCTTCCGGTAAGACGATGCTTTGTGTTGGCTAAGCATGTGTCTGATGATTGGCAAATTGCCCAACAGTTGTCCAGCTAAATCGCTGATGACAGTGTATGTGCACAATTATGCAGACACAACCGAAATTGACGTGCGTGCTGGTGAAACATGGTTCACTCCTTTCGGTTTTTCAAATGTGATTGTGTGGAAAACCTCTACTGACACAAAGCTAAATATGTATCCACTGAAATGTGCACACAGTGTAGAGAAACACTGATTCACACTTTTACACACGTACGCACTGACAAAATGCTGCGATGGACGGCAACGCTCAGTGAAATGTGTGACAGTCAACGCGGTCTACAGCGGTAATTGAATTTCCCAAACGGTAAACGTAACCTGATACTATCGTGGACAAAGGGGAAGCTCTCGAGAATGTGTACGGGGAAGCTGAAGAGGGACTGACACTTGTGAGGTTGCCTGCTACGCCTGTGTAGGAAGGTAACCAAAAACCAAAGTAACTAACGCCGCATAAGTGGTTCATTGCATGCCCTGTTCACAAGAAAAGATTGTGCGAATGTCAACTCTGATAAGAGCAACTCACGGTCTGTTCTGTCCACGGTTGTGATGGGAAACGTCTTGCTACTCTGAACACTTGTTCAAGTCCACGTTGATACTTCGGTAAAATGAACTGGACGACGTAGATAATTACCAGCACCCTAGTGATCGAATTAGGAACATGTCACCTTGGACTGCAAGATTGTACTGCTATCTACGTAGCTACCCTGAAAACCGAACACTAAATCTTACAATGATAGCAAGCTTCAAGTTGTTCCTTCTGAATGAAATACTGTGGTGAGTTTCGTCCTCTTTTGGTCCCAAGAAGTAAGGATCGCCTGATGGTGATTTAAACCATCAACTTTCGTGTTTACAGCAAGAACAGTGATCCAGCGAGATGCCGGTTCTATGAATATTAAACAAAGTTAGGATCATTTCCTAGAACATTATTGCTTTGAATGTCCGTCGGGTGATCTCTAATCTATAACTCTAAGCGGAGTGGTAAGCGGGTTTAATAATGAATATCGTGAACTAATAACACACTCCACAGAGAAATTGCACTGATCACAGCTAATATAAATGGCCCATCACGTCCGTGAAGACCAGCGAAATCTCTGCACGTCAAATTACATATTTATAGAGTAACCAATGCGTAAATATGGACTAATGTGAGCAAACCCAATAATCTGGCAGACCACGTCATAAGATCAGCGGAACATTTTAGAAGGACATATAGATGTGTCATATTTAACTCCTTGAGGATTCGCAAGGGAATCTTTAAATAGAAATTAGCACACAGCTTCTAACACCTTTATAATGACATCGAAGTAAATGGCACATAAATTAGAACATAATATTTGTCTACCTTTTGCTGCATACGGATGACATAAGTGATGTTGGCCTTTGAAAGATCGGTCGTAACTCAAACGTATGGACATACCAGATGGTGCCACGTATTTGATTCTTAAAAGCACTGTTAGTTCTTACACTATGTCTTGATCGATACACGTGAAAATGTTGGCAAGCAGAATGAGGTATGGTCGGTTAGTAGTTTATTAAGGCCGAAGCGGAGCCAGAGGTTTTTTTGTAAACTGGTAATTATTATTGACAAGAATTAATGAGATTGAACAGACAGTATTTCAATTAAATCGGTCGCTGCGTAACAATTCAGTGTTTATTTAACTCGTGGTCGTTTTAGTGATACAGTATATAAGAACGCATTCAAAGCGAAGTGCCTGCTGGTAGTCCAACTGCCAGTTCAATAAAACCACTTGATATGATCGTTCAAGGACGAATGCATGAGTGTCATGTGATTTCATAAAGTATGACAATAATACAATTCAGCTCAAGTTTGTTGTTCATGAAAGTCTGATATATCAACCATCATACTAGGTTGAATGTATCAACTAAAACAAGTAACTTTCCATAAACATGGAAACTGAGTAGAGTAAACAAATTTTCCACATTCCATCTCAAAAACATCGGCAGAACTCTATGGTTATGTGTATCGAGGATAACTTTGAAAATTTTTGTTGTAAAATCTGTTAAATCGAACAGTACACTGCCTGGTGGCAACTTGCCCAACAGAAAGCATAGACGGGAGTTGAGGTTCTACTCCTGAAACATTGGTAAAGCTTTTGTGTATGCCACTTCAAGCAAACGGCCAAATATGACAATCAAGACATACTTTGTGGGACCCTAAACTCACTTAAACACAGGAAAAATACCAGCTAACAGTAAGATTTCTGAAGAGTAGTCGGATTGGCTGATATTACTTGCCCATTAATCAACTTTCGCCGCAGCCTTCACATAGACTAAGAGTCATCTATTGTACTTAATAGACAGGAATTTTGTATCCTCTCCAGACGACAAGTCAACTCAAAACTTACTCACTGCCAAAGGTATCTGTTCATCTAGATACGGTATACCGGTCGCACCTAACGTGAGGTCAGTGACACGATGGTCAACATAGGTGCTAGATGGGAACCCAGACGCTGGTTCGTATCTCAGTAAATAAAAGCAACAAATATAGTGTAACTCTAATAAGAATGAATGTTAGGCCTACTGTTTCTTTTTGGCTTTGAAAACTGCAGTCAAGTGCACATAGCATTCAATTTTTACCAATAATATGCCCTCACGTTATGATCACGTCAAAAGTCAAAACCACTTCTAAATTCGAACGGCTGCTATCTCGTATTAAAGCGAACTTGACTTAGTGAGACAGCTAACCAATAACATACTGACCAGCATAGTTTGAACTTCCATCGTGTGTTTTCTAATCCGGCTTGAAACGTTTACCGATGGATATGCATCAAAGAGAGCTAAATTACTAAATTCTTCCAAACAGAGAGAAGACGTATTACGGGATATCGACAATTCGTTTGATCATTTCAGCCGCCTACTTAAAACGATCGATACAAGCATTTAAATGTAATCCCAAGAACGTGCACTCGAATGAACAAAATGTTAGGGGTCAGAAGTACAACATCAAGCAAGGAATACAGTCTGAATCAGTAACATCGGCGGCACAGAGCTGATCTTCGATGTTTGATCAGCAGGGTTTCATTGATAACCAAGAATTTTGGGTTTCAGTTACATAATGATACATGAATAAACTGATCGAATTCACTATGAGGCCAGCCATCCGGATGGGCGTGGCAAACGAGGATGATAGGTTGCGTTGTTTGTGTCAAGCGGTACTAATGCCCTGCTCCACAGGACTGATCACCCAATTAGGGATATGTTCCAACGTTCGTTGACGAAGGCATCGATCCGTTCTGTCAATGTATCATCGCAAATGCAAGTGAACTGATAAACAATATAAGTGGCAGAATGGTCAGATGAATACCGTTGGGTTTTACTCAGGCTTACTCCCTGGGTTGACTAAAATAGGCACAGTTTAACTGATGGATAAGTTCAAGACAAAAAGCACTGAAACCTCTGCTGAACTGTGTTGATCATATGACACCCTCGAAATGTTAACCGTATGAAAACATTCTTTTGGCGACGTTACGCACAGCCGGTTGGGCTTGCTTCGATCTGTTATGAATAGTAAGAAACTTCTACGGACAAGAAGCGTCCCGTTAATAACTATTTTTCTGTCATAACAGTCGTACAAAGTTGGCGGGCTTGATTGGCTAATGTTTTAACTAGCCCTCGTTTATAGTTGACCAGTACAAAACTAGCAGAATGCATGAAGTGACCAAACCAAGTAGAGATGTGAGAAACGAAGCGGTGTAATAACCCACTGAACTCTCGAATGAGTAAAACATCTGAAAAGACTATGTTATTATCGTATTCTACCCTAGACTTAGCGGAAGAAGAAAATCCTAAGGAATTCATTACATAAAAAGTTATAAAATGTTCATGGATAGTGAAAATCAAAATGCTATTAATGTAGCGTTTGTAAAATGTAGTCAAGTCAATAGGGTTAGGAAGTTATGGTTTTATCGTTTCTAGAGAAATGTCCGCAGATGTTAGACGAAGAGAACTGCCCACAGCTATTCCATCAAACAATCTATAATGAAATCCTCTCAATTCAAATAATGTTTTCGGGACATAGAAGTATAAGGTCTGTGAGATATCAGAGAGGAATTGAGATATAGATGTAGTGCGATAGAACAAACTCACAAAATTCGACAGTTTCATGTAAACAGACATTAATAAACAGTGATTCAACCCCTGTAGAAAATATTGTTGTTACATTCTTGAAAACATTTTCCAAGGCGTTCACCAAGTCAAAAGTATTATCATAATAATAAAGTGTTCACATTTTACACACCGGTTTAAGCAGTTACACAAGACAACGGGCCATCCTGTGATAAGGAGAGTTTTTCGTGGCAAATATTGATCGTCCTTGTGTATTTCAGGAGATTCTCTCATCTTAGCGTTTTGTTGTCGGTCGGTTTGAGATGCTACTAAATCTGATTTGTTAGAAGCTCGCTTACCGTTCAAGCAACACGACCTAAATCTAGACAAGTATGAAAGCTTACTGATTAGTAGACGTGGATTTGGTTAATTTCAAGTTGAACGTCACCCACAATCGATGTCCAACTTGAAATTAACCAAATCCCCGACTACTCATCAGTAAGCTAAAATATCGCCTAGCAGGTTTAATGAGATCGGAGATTTCGACCTGTCTAGGAAGTCCTAATTGCGAGGTTATCGATTGGAGTTAACAGACAGTAACTGTGTCTCCTCTCGAGGCGCTCGGACAACCTGATCATTACTCACAAGCGAAAGTGGTTGAGCGTTCACATATGATAATCCGGTCGTGCCTAATGTGAGGTCAATGGCGCAGCGGTAAACACAGTTGCCTCATGTACAGCATGTCCGTGGTTCAAGTCCCGACAGTGGCGATGATATGCACTACTGACGAGCTGCCCTAATGAGAACGAAACTAGGGTCTAGTGCTTGTTTTCGAAAAGAGCCGAGTGGAAAGTCTATGGGGATGTGACAGCTGCAATCAATTGTGAGTGATGTTCAACTTGAAAGTATGAAAGGGTTATATCCAGTTCTAAGTTTGCTATCTTGCTTCATTGCAAAGAATCTGAAAATGGATAAGCCAAATGTTTTCACGCACTATAAATTCCTCCCTGAGATAAATCAACCTATGGTGTTTTACGAAATTTACTTGTAATAACCCAATAATTAAGGACTTTGTTACTCAACTAGTGTTTGACGCCATTCTTGGAATGATACACATGTGATCTACATTTATAAGAGAAGTCTTCACCAAATGAATGAAGATGGTTAGGATTTAGCCACTCATCGACCGTCAATGCCCCAGAAATAACAGAATCCATTAATGTGACTGTGTTTATCAGCTATAGAAATTGAGTGATCTTAAGGAAGATAAACTGACATCATGTCCAATTAGTTTTCGAGTTATGTATGAGGTAGATAAACTGTATTTCACTAACCACTATCTTCAGCATTTAACAAGTATCATGGTAGTATTATTTACCACATCTCAGTCATATGTTCAATAAAAAACAACGCTGTGATATTTGTATGAAGCCATGGATTAGAAATGAACAGGTTCCACTCAAATCACGGAATGGGCAAGGTGGCACGCACCTGAGTTCAATCAGACCAACACAGTAAACTAGGTAAAACAAACATTTCCCGTAGCTAGAGTCGTAGATCTAGTATGAACCTTTCAGAAAAACAAGAATTGGAACAGATGATTGCCTACATCTGTTTTTTGACTAACTGTATACAGTCAGCCATTGGTTTTGTCGGATCCTATAAACCCAACATAACGATTCAACATATTTGAGTCAATGTGCCCTACCTGCTTCTATCAAACCCTAACAGACAGCCTATCCACGACCAATCCACGCTGGCATTCCTGCGCTCTTGAAGTTGTACGACCCCCTCGAAAAACTGAAATTTTGTTTTAAATACTCTAAGTAACATGCAACATTATCTGACAACAAGTTTATCAGCAGCGGGATCGTTATGTATTTTGCCGATGAAAACCACCGGCTCTGCCTCCAACGCGAATGTAACGGATATCACATCGTTTTGGTCTATCATCTAACATTTACTAGAAAGCAACTGTTGGTTACATTGAACAGACTGTTGTCAGACAACACAACCCTATTATTTGTTCACATAGTCCGTATAGGTCAAACAATTTCCGTGACCAGAGTCCTGACATCTATATCTAGTACACATTAATCATTGTATCCACAACTTTGTGGCGTAAATAAGCGTTTGTCTTCTGCTTACTCGGCAACATTACCGGTTATCTTTCATTTCTGTGGTTAGTTTATGCCTCTTCTGTCTCACTGTCTGACAGACCCGAATCAGTAATATTTTACTTTATATATACTGTTTTGTCTATCGTTTGAAATAAGTATGTACACAAAATAATTGTAAAAACATGTCAGAAATAATTTAACCCACCCTTACTACTGGCAGTTGATGGTATTAGCATTTTTGTAATAAACCGTGATGATTTTTTTGAGATGAACTGAACATTTTCTACTGTTTACTACTGAACTGTTTGACAATATTATTCAACTCTTATTTCAGCTCCAACTGGGACAATCCACACCATTGTTCCTGAAAACAGTAAGTTTTACTAATAATAACTAAGATTACTGATTATTATATACATCTAAAATATTTTCTAGCATAGTTATGAAACACATTCTAATGTAAGGAGGCATAAATGTACAGTGCACTACTCCCAGAAATGGGCAACGAAAACCGTAGACAGCACAGTGGCTAAGCAGGGCTATGTTAGAGACGGTTGACCCGCACTGAGTAAACCAGTTTATCTAAGCCTATGACCAGGAACTGATAGAATCCCAAGTATGACTGAATGGTGCCATTGCAATCGCACCAAGAATTTCTAGGAAATGCGAAGAAGTATATATACTCATTTAATTTGAAATCATTGGAGGATATTCAAAGAAATAATTGTCAATCACCGTTGGAAAATGTGAGGAACACTGAAAAATGTAATCAAATTTGGAAGTCAACAGGCAACGAAAAATTGACTGGCAATGCAATCGTGAAATGAATTCCGTAAGGAGTTCAACTAGGTCCGAAAGCTGACAATCGTAGAAAAATGGTGTGCACTGGCTTCAGTGTAATTTTTGCTGACAGTGCACAATGTGGTAACCGTGATAGTTACATGCCAGAAATTTGCCACAGGACAAAATCAGCACAGAAATTACAGTAAAATTTCAAGTTCTAACTTTGTTAGTCTAAAGTACATTAAGACTTGGTTTTGTGTCAACATTTTTTATATGATTGTATTTCGTCTGTCAATCACATCTCTATATCTAACTGACAGTACAGTCTAACTTCACACATAGTTGACCATTTGGGTTGTAGCACAAAAATCACCTAGAAATATAGACATATTTAAACAACATTGTGTATCGGTCAAATTGTTTACATACTACCGATGTTGCATTCAAATCATTTGACCTACCGCGTCTTAACACATTAGTCTGAAAACCATCTCCAAGAAAAACAGTGTAAAGACGAGACAGACAGCTGACTAAAGTGATGTAGTATAGTAAGACAATTGTACGGACTGAAAAACACCATAAATTCTACCAAACATTTCTACCTGATGAACTGGACACAAAATAGCCACCATAAAATATGTAATCAACAAACGTAGACACTCAAGAAAGAACATTACTTACATAAATAAGCATGAAATAGGTCACCGGATTTCTTGAAGTTCCGTATTTCTTGAATGCAAACATACAAAGTCAGGAAAACGTGAGAACATAATTATGTGATTATACCCAGGTGTTATGTTCGTCGACTCTAACTGAAATTTAACCGTGTTTGTTCAGTTCTTAATCATTTCGTAATTTGATTAAATGTCATTTAGCAACGTTTAATATTATAGTTCAACAAGAGATAACCAATTAGTTGTCAGTATTCCTTCTTCTAAAGCATAGCATGATGAGCATTGACCACACCTTACAACCTCTGTATATTAGTTTTTTTTCAATCTCATTTGACCGGAAATCTCCTGCAATCTAAAATTAGAAGCACGATTTGCCTATGAACACAATGAACAGCAAACCAATCCACTACTTCTAGCAATATCCACACAGATTTCGTCATCTTCCTTTAAGAGAACAAACTGATTTCAATACCCTTTAACTCTCATATGATAATCAATATTTTTTAGAGTTAGTCTGGTTCCTTTCTGATACCGTCAGGTCAGCTGTTTGTCTAATACACCTGTCTAAAACAATATAAATTTGAGAAATCAAGTCCAAGCACACACATGAATGGGCGTTAACACTAATATCTAATAAGTGAACAAAACTAGAAGTCAATTTTTCCTTCAGGACATAATTATGTGAAAAGCTCTTTCCCCATGTTGTGATTTGTGAATGATGTTGAATATACAGATCACGATAGAAGTTTTAGCTGCAGATGATCGTTGCAATGTTTGTGTCCATTACAGACCGTGTCGGATCAAGTGAAACCTCTGGAACACTTATCTAGCGGAGTTCGTAGCCGAAATTCTAGAATTTTGCCTATAGATCTCGTATACTAGCTTGACATTAATATTTTCGAAAAACCTCGTTAAACGTAAGTCATTGTGCAAACTTTTAAGATTGACATTGGGTGAACAGTTGCACAGTACTGTATGTGCTAGCAACGGTTTGTGACTGGTTGTGTTAAAGAAGCAGAAATAGTCTGAGGTAGATTAGAAAAACGATAACCAGTTAGATCAGAAAGTATTCTCATTAGCAAGTTCGGCACACAACAAAGCGTTCGAAGCTGACACGAGAAACACAATGGCATTCGTAAACTTATTTGTGTTCTTTCCAAATATATTTCTGAAGCGGTGGCTAAAAAGTTTGGGAGTATAGGTAACTTAGTGTCGAAGAATTCACAGCACTAGAAAGGGACAGCTGGGGAATTAACAGTAAACAGGGCTACGTTTAATAAACTATAAAACGAATACTATTCTATCTTACTAACAACAGTTATCACATGAAGTGACCGGTTAGAATTATGTGATAAATTCATATCCAGGTGTTTGCCTCAGAGTGACGATAATTGTTTCGTGATCGACACAAAGCAAACAACAGTCATCAAAATAAATGTAGTGGCCTGTAGGGTATTAAGAATGACGAGGTAAGAAGCAAGCTGGTAAAGGACCGATTCTGTAAGTCTGCCTCTTAAAATTGACGAGAATCAATCCACAGATAGACAAGCTCGATTGTCTGTATTGAGGGCATTGGGATAGGGTCAACCAAGAATATAATGAAGAAAAAAAGTGGACGATTAAGTCTTTCACGATGTTTTGGTTAATCTACACTGTAAAAGAATTCTGTCCATTTGAGAAAGTGAACTACGCTTTATCAGTACAGGTGTGTGATCTGAAAGAGTTGAGGAATATTCAAAACTAGTATCCATAAAACCAACTTTGCACTACAGGACTGAAATCTTAAGATAGAACAGTTAGGCAGCATGTGAACATCAATGTGGAATCAGATGTTTTTGTGTGATTCGTGTGTGTGTGTGTGTGTGTGTGTACTGGTGAACACGTTATTGAACGCGTTTACGGGGGTGCAAAGCATAGTCGACGTTGACCTTGACGGTCAACTTCATGTATGCCCAATTGAAAACTGGTATTCCTCACAGATTTGTGGATAACCACTTCCTGTTAATTACTGCTCAAGTTCTTACACGACAATTGCTCTAATGTTCAAGCATTTTTTAGTTTTTTGTTTTGTTCACACAGCCAGTCTTACCTTTATCACAATTACTCTCGTTTTTTTCCCATGGTCTGCTTAACCCTCACTGTACTCGGCAATATATTCCTTATACACATTTTAAAATCCGTGTCTTCCTCTACATTTTTCTCACGGGGAAAATAGGTGAACATTTTCACAAAAAGCACCAGTGTTCCACTCTCAACTGTTGGTCTGTTGATAACCACACAACAATTCATACTGTCCAGTAGAATGTGCTAAAACACGTTCCTGTGTTGATCTGTTGACAGGCACTTAGCTATCATTCAAAGACCTAGTTTTTGTACGTAACAAGCCTTTTTTCTACTTGCTTACGTTCTTTCTTCTACAGCTGCGTGTGTTTGTAGCAGAATATGTGTGGACACTTTCACTGAGAGAGTGTTGATCGTTCCGACCTATTTGGCTTCTGTAAACTGATTCACTTTCGGGTTAGAAAACTGTGAACATGTAGACCGGATAATTTATTAATTTGCATGTTATTTGTGGCTTGTAAATCTCTTTTATGACACTCTCTAGGAAGGGGAATATTTTTGTACCAACCGAAAGAATACGATCAACACACTCAAACTAACATTTAACTGACCAGAATAACCACATATAAGAGGAACCAATTGACTGCGGCATGGAGTTCACATATTGGCGTAGCCCTGTTCAACTAAATACATAAAATAGAAGACGATTAAAGTGAATTTCTCCAAATCCAGAGTCATAAGTTACAGTCGAATAAAGGAAACCATCAGCATATAAATCGTTTGGTAACGGTTTGATATCCTGCCCATCATGAAAGATTGTTCTACCGTCTAAGCGAAACTGTTAACAATGCTTTTCAACCATTTCTAGTATATCACTCAGCTGCCGAACGCATGACATTAGTTCAAATTCGCGTCTCTTTCCGAAGTTGGTTGCAGAGACTATCAGAAAAGATATCGGCAAACTGCATGGCTTCCAGTAGCATCCAAATTAACAGAAGGCCCACCGAATGACTATCCATAGAATAAGGTAGCAAGCCTTGAACTCAAAATTAAGCGTAACATGGATTCCCTAGTGCATATACAAGTTCCAAAACCCTGCCAATTACCAGAGAATTTTAGGTCAAGACTGCTGATCAAGGATTTCCCACTGATGTAAATCATTTTTATTGTTCTAAGGCTTTCAGTAGTTTTACTCAGTACATCTTAAAAACTGCAAAGAACGGATGTATATATGGCTCCATGGTTATACACTAGGATACACTTTTAACAACAAAGAAGGTGAACAGTCATCACATTGTTCTGATGTACCTCAAGCATCCTTCCTAAGGTTCTTTTCGTTTGCATCGATAGTTTTGGTCACTGCCCAGGCGTAATCAAGCGTTATCAAACACCAAAAATCTGAGGAGTTGTCAAATATCAGGAGGATGTGTAAACATCATAAGACAATGGTAATTGTCACAATAAATGGTCCTTAGACAACACCTTTCCTTTAAACGTGATCAAACTTAATGCAATGCCCAGCTACTATCAGAATTGCGTTTAGTACTACTTTGTTAACATCAACCTAGTCAGTTATATGCATGCACAGGACTGCAATGATAAGCGCCTCAAGATTGTCAGCTCACAGCTTTTTATATCATGTTCAGCCCCATAATCTACTTACAACTGAAAACGTGCATACTCTTCGCTTCTGACTCTAAAAAGATGATGTCTCCTATCTACGCGATCGGCAACCTGATCATTACTAACAAGCGAAAATGGTTGAGTGTTCACATATGGTAATTCGGTCGTGCCCAATGAAAGGTCAATGACGCAGTGGTAAACACAGTTGCCACATGAAAAATTGCCATAGTTCTAATCCCGGTCGTGGCAAGGATATGCACTACCGACGTGTTTTAAAGAGAGCAGAGCTCGAGTCTAGTGCTTCTTTTGTTCGAAAGGGGCAGACTGGAAAGTTTACGGGAATGCGACAAATGCAATTAATTGTGGATGATGTTCAATCGAAATTCCCTACTATCAGTGATTATGTACTTGTCGAAAAAGTTCAGACAAGGACTTTTAGAAGGGTCATGAGACTCAAAATAATTATTTATCGATATTGGATGAATTCACTGTGCTCCACACATAATTTAAAGGTTATCACATTTCCACTCACTACATTAGCCACTAGAACAGTAATTTACAGTATACACCGATAAAGATTTGGGACATCATTGATGGAATAAGAGGAGGCCATAAATCGGAACTTCCTAGACGTTAAAATAAACTCATATTTTAAATCACTATCCATCTCAATGAGCGCAACTGAACTGCCAGGATGTTTCTAAACCTTACCTAAGCACTGCGTTACTGAGGGCCACTTCTTACTACAAGTTTACGGGTCAGTATTTCAATCGACTCTCACAGATCAACAATAAAGTTCATATCTGTCGAAATGTTTATTCAATACTCCCTTCTGATATGCCAGTAGATATCAGTTTCCTCACTTCCGTTCACTTCCTATTCCTGTTTATAGACTGGGAAAAATAATTTGTAATTTGACCAATACTGAGACGATAACGCATAAATACTGTTCCTTCTCCCTCTTGTACTAACATATGAAGCTATAAACCGGAACCCATCAGTGAATGCCAAAACAGTTTGAAGTGTGGGCGATGTTTCCATCTGTTTGTCTAAAATTCAAGATAAGTTACGTCTTCGACAGATAACAGAAAAGCTGATAATAAATGAGAACTTCAGTTTCTGAAATGAATGTTTCTTTGATTTATCAGATGAGTCTGAATAAGGATGTTTGAGTAAAAGGAGTTTCATTTTGAGAGTGGTCATCGACGGACAAACAAAATGTACCTATTCTACAGGAATACGAATTACAAACGAATGCCTGCACTTAGCTCAAGGTGAAGCGTGTGGTTGAATTGTCTGGTTGATAAGTGGATTGCCAACTGGAGTTTTTCAAACTAGACACTACACACACTTGATCACATCTTTTGCATTCAGATAAGTCTTTCGGCTAACTCACTTCGAACGAAAGCACTAGACTCGAGTTTTGCTCTTATTAGAATTCACCAGCAGTGCACATCCTCGTCCTAAATGGAATTTACTTTCCAACCGTTGCGTTATGGGACTAGCCTGTTAACCACAACACCACCAACCCTACAATATGCATGGCCAAATGATTATCTTCAAACGCCCAAACACAATTTGATATAAACAGTGTTCAGCTCGCCCGATCATTTCGAAAGGAGAATGAACTGAATCATTCTGTTCTATCCCATAGACAACCCAGTGATCAGGACTTCTTAATTAGGTTGAGGTTACTGTCTTCATTGAACCAAGCAAGCATGATTTAAATCGCCTTTGAATGTGATTGTTCAACCATGCACAGTGTTATGTAACTGACGTTTTGGTTAAAAAGCTGGTATCACACGAATGGGGGCAGCGGTGCAAGTTTCAGTGAAGACAATCGTACGCACTACTGATGAGTTCTAACAAGAACAAAACTCGAGTTCAATGCTTCCACTCCAAGTGGGCTGAGCGGAAAGTTTCCTTGGATGTGAAAGGTGCGATCAGGTGGTCAGTTAAAATTAAACTGGAGTTTTGAGTAATCAATAACTGGGGGTTTTACGTTCAACATTTAAAAATGGAGAGACTCTTGGAATTGAATCGGCAAGTTCAGATCACTTGCATTCGAGCATACTTCACCAACGTCGGGGAATATTACTCGCAGGAGATCCAGAGATTCAATGGTTGTAACAGGAAAGAGAAAGCTCTCTGCCAAATGCACTCCTGTCTTTGTGCTAGCCCAGCGAAATTGAATTGAATGGCTTGCAGATGTGAAGTAAAGGTGAGTAAAAATAAACTTGAACAAGATTGTTGGCGTGCTGTCCTATCAACAACGAACGTGAAAACAGTGAAACAGCTTTCTGTCAGATGTGCACATTTAGTGACCTGTGCTAGTGAACTGGAGTTTGGCTAGGAGACTGTTAGCGTAGGCTGTTTCTCTTGTTTGTGCCGATCGATTGGAATTCCAAAACTTTCAGCCTATTAGTCCATGAACACGAAATTGGGTATTATGCACCAATGTGAGCAGAACTCAACTGTGAAACAGCCATGTTTGCGTGGCCATCTGCTTACTCCATAGTCCAGTTTCAGTGAACGACCTCTTTGGGTTTCATCTTCGTTTAGCAGAGGATCTGTCAGTTGATGATCTGTAGTATTGAGTGTATTTTGTGTCGAATTTAGGTTTCCTTTAAGAGGTCTGGTTTGTAAGTTGATCTAAGTCCCCTGACCCCTACTGATAGGAGGATATTCGTTGGCCCGATGGCTTCTAACTGTCTGTCTGAATACACTCACCAAATGTGAACTCTTCCCAGTATGAGGACAGCAGACCTGTTGTGGGTGGATTGTACAATCCAGTCTAGTTGGTAAAACTTCACGGTGCGTTTTAGTCGTGACTACACAACTGGTAGACAGACCTAAATTATTTGTCATCACGATCTCTTGGTCTCGTTCTCAAACAGATACGAATAATTTATTGTCGCGAATATTGTGGTCACTCCAAGTTTGATGATGAAAATGCATAAATTTGTACTTGTAGTCGTTTTTGGAGGTAACTGATTAAGACAGCTCACACTGTTCCGCAGGGTTTTCATATCTAACGGACGTTCTACAGCTCAACAGAGTTTTGTGTCGTCCGTAATTCACTGATGTTGGATAGTTCAAGAACGAGCAGGGGAAGCGACACGAGCCCTGAGATGAATCCTTATGGAACACCGTCAAGGTTAACCGCAAATTCAGCTGGATACAACCCCAATTACCTGAGTAAATGACCACCGGGATCGCAGCTACTAAGCTTCTGTAGAAGAACGAAGTGATTAACCCCATGAAAACTGTTTTCCCAAGGTTTCAGTCGCCTCGATGTGTATGTTGATGAATACGCCAAGTGTTATTTGAATAAAACAAATTTTGCTGTGCTTCGCTGTTGAACGGCTTAGTTTTCTCCCTCAACTTTTGAGCTAAGCCATGTTGGAGCAAAACCAATTGTCTCTATCAAGAGCCATTTGCGATTGCACCACACGAAGTACTGAGCATAGCACAGGTTCAGTCCGTTCTGACTGGTATCTGTACCATACTGAACCTCTCAACGTAATCCGGTGCTTGGTTCCATTGCTTAAACCCTCTTGTTTTTACCAGGTCAGAAACGCTTTTTGGAGTATGGCTGTTAATGGCCTCAGGGAGTTCTTTAGAGCTGATCCGCCAGTGGAGATCTGGGTTTAGTGTGGAAGGTTTAGGCCGTCCGGCCTTTCTGAATTGTATCTTCACCGCCGTGAAGTTTTATGATAGACTTTTAGATCCATGTTTCAGTAAGATTTTCTTCTAGCACCTTAAAAGTAACCGAATTCAACTAGTTCGTGAACACAGTGGTTAAGTAGTTCTGTGATCTGACCAATGAGAAATGCATGACCCGAAATGTAGGCCCAAACTGAAAACTAGTTTGGATCAAAGTTTCCAAGGTATAGTTGATTGCATAAAAGATATGCAACAAACTTCGGTCGTTTAAGATGATAGTCTCATTCGAAAAACTCATTAGGATTGTGGAGAGACAAACAAAGTTAAAGATGAACTAAATCAGACGGAGAAAAGTTGCTAGTGAAACGGATGAGTGATTACAATCTAGTTCACTGATGCAAAAACAGGAATGAACTGAGCGCCATGACTGAAAGCTAAGTTATGGCGTAAAAATGAATTTTATGTGTAAGGGAAACGAAGTTTCACAACGTTCTCTTATTTATTGCACCTGTTCTAAAAACTCTTGGGAACGTCGACACTACACACGTGTGACTGTTGCTGGGACGCCTGGATATGTCAATTCAGTCCTGTCTAGTGCGAACTCAATGAAGTATGCATCATTTAAGTTCGAAGTCTAGGGTTAAAATTCTGTTGTAACTACCATTGTGTTGTAACAAGTGTAAAGCTGTGGTCTAGTGTTTCAATTTCAACTCTGTTAACATAAAATTCTATCTGAAGGAGGTATGTGAGAACGTTTTGTGTGATGCTACTCTTGTATCAGCTAAAGCTTCTGAATGTAAATTGAGATTACCAAAGAGCTCTGGTTTACGACTTAACGTATGATCATGAGTTAGCAAGTGAATAGAAAATCCATAGTTACATCTGTTAGCTGTTCCTTCCCCTTTCAGTATAGGACGAAATCGGTTAACCGTTTGTGGTTGGTAAACAATCAACCGTCGATCACGGTCCCAAAAAGTTGAGAGGGATTTTCTCAAATACTTGATCCACAGTATTTTCATTGCAGACGGATAAATTTGACTGGATTTTGTGAACCAATCGTGTTTTTTTATTGTAATCAGTAATGAACACTGTCATTTGTAATGTATAAGTGCTTGGATAAGTCAGTATACAAAGCACCTAAGTTACGGTATTTGCTATTCACTTTCGAACAAAGGTAGTCACGTCATATTTCCATGATGGTAAATACTTGTTTTACCTAGTTTGAAGCAGTTACAGCTGACACTAATTTGAGAAACAAAATGCATATGTCAAAGCGCACCGTATATTTTGCTGCGTCATACTTCTATCATCCGGTTTGTTCCAGTCGCATAAAACATCCTGTAGTTTGGTTGTACAACGTATCGTGTTGCCATCGTCGAAGCAGCCACCAAGGTCACTGAGGGGTGTGAATTACAGACCCGGTTTGTCACCTACATGAAAACAATTAACGTATGCGGCTGTGTGTTTCACAAACGACTAACAGTCTGGGAAACACATTAGGTTGAAAGTTCAGCATGGAGAAGGAAACGAAATATGCGCTGGCACATAATAGGAGTGTAGGGGTACATAGGCACAAATGATTAGATCAGCTCAACACGACTTAACAAAACGCACTGTCGCAGCAAATGTAGATGATGCACATTAGGGCTGGTGGGTGGGTAAAATGTGGCGGTGTTTGTAAATGCTAATGGGTGTCGGCTCGATACACACAATCTAGAAAACAGTCTGAGACACCACAAGTCCCTATCCGAACTATTTGGACAATGAGTGACCGACAATGAAGACTAGTCGTGCTGAAAATGTGAATCGAAATCCACAAAATAAATTAACCTAATAGGCATTCAGAAAATAATGTGTTTTTCATCTGATTCAAGTTACACTCGGGCATTTTTAATTTACATCTGTTTTTTTATAGCAAAAATGCATGTTTCTTATCCAAGTTCGTTAGTTTGTTATATAGAACCATAACGGTTTAGTTAGGCACCTGATAAAATAGCGGTTTTACTCGCGCACTTCCTGGATGTTTTCGAATGAATTCATAATTTGACACATAAAATGGGAGTAGAGATAAAACTAGTTTAACGAATTATGCGTGGCCGACAGACGTGAAGCAAAATAAAATGGAATACAATATTGTCCTTTCAACGAACATCTGTCTGTAAGAGCTTACGTATAACAAGTGGATGTTACACATGTTTGTGGATAAATTTGAGCGACAATAAATAGAACTTTCTCCACATGGTCATACGAAATCGTATCACTTTAGAGAAGCAACACATTTTATGTACATAGGTGAAATAAGGCTCTGAGAATTCAACTTGATAACGGTTGCCATATTAAACTGAAAATTACTTTACACTGAAATGCCGATTTTAAGTGGTTGAACGAGATAGTCTACGATTTTTACCAGAATGTTCTGGTTCAGCCTGATCAATCATTGTTTGAGAAAGAAGAGTATCTGTCTACTCATCATGTTAGAAAATGAGTAAACGCGCTTTATATCTGAGTATCAAATGTTATCGAAAAACTCATTACTTAGTATTTTAATAATATGCAAACGCCACAGGAAGAAAGTGCACACTGCCTGATTAAGGCGTGCGTGAACCGCCTAAAAGTGGGAATACATATACAAATGAAAATCAGTGGTAAGCAAGTGTAAGGATCCTACAGGATCAACATGAGGTAATTTATTGGCTCACGAACTGTTTACACTGTTTGACGTCTTCACAGCGCACACGTGGACTTTCCCCACTTTTTGATTAAAAAGTTTCCGGACAACTTAATTTCTTTTTCGCAACCTATCTGTATAAATCTGTAAGTCGAGATCATCCCAGCAATGTAGTGCAAACAGTCCTTGATCATGTCACAGACCCCTGGTTCAAGTATCCAACAACTCCGTAGTTTGAGAGGACTATGAATAACCATGGTTTTTCTAACCTATTTTTACTCTAAATCTCAGCATGTGATTCGATCAAGCATGCAACGGTTCATACTTCAATGTGAAAGCTGCATTGGTTCTTTGGAACACAACAGTTAAACAAAAGTTTCTACCTTCATCCTCTTTACTTGAAATTTATGTGTTTACCAACTAAGATCACTTTTGCTCTTTTAGATTCATTAGCTGTTGTCACTTGTAAACACCTGGAAAACACCATTCACCTCATGACTAGTATACACAAGCGGCTACCACTAGGGTAGAAAATGAGATTGACACTTATTATGGTTGCTGTTTGGTGTCATAATGAGAACACAGTATGTGTGTTCAGTTTGATAAAGTCATAGGATGATTACACAAATCATGGTGTGTAGGTTTAGAAATATACTCAGAAAAACATTCATCTGATGAATTTGTTAGCTGTCAAAATCAGTGAATATAAGCCGTTAAAATTCACTCATCAGTTGCAGTAAGGGTCAGTAGTTTGAAGCTGAGTCAACAGTAGGGTTGCCGTGTTCTTAGGTGACAATTTGACAATCATGACGGTATATACAGGAATTGTAGTTTAGGTTATCGGTATGCCGCTTCTGCTAAGCCTGTTGGGAGTCAGTGGCCAAAACGTCCGCTTCATAAGTAACTGTGGGTAGTTCAACTGTCGGCCGGAGTAAGAACATCAACTACTGGTGATGTCGAACGATAACAAAGAGGAAGTCCTGATTCCCATCAAAGTGAAGTACTCAGCGACTTTACCATGCCGTTAAAATTGTGACCAATTATGTCCGCCATTCGGTTAGTGCCAACTCAGTCCCGGAATTTTTCACTCACACTAAAACAGAACTTCCATTCTCTAAGCACTCATGTGTACTATTTCGCCAAGATATGGCGATGTTAGTTCGTTGAACTGCTAGCCTACTCTACTGACAGGATATCAGAAATGTTAGTTAACACATTCTGTTCGTCAGTTACAAATGCTCTTGGCTTTCGCTCCCCCATGAAGTTTTAACCCTTTCCATCTAAAAAAGGCTCTAGTTTTGCCTTTATTACAGCAGTGGCTTGGCTTGTGAATCTGCCAACCATTTTTAGACAACCGCGTTGACTACTTCCTCGTTGACACGTAATTTGCGACTACATCCAAATTTTATTGATCGTACCTCTTCAGTTTTTCCAAGTGTCACCAAAAAAATTTGAAGATTTCCGTAATTGCAACTTGAACAGAAGTCCTAATCGTGGGGTTTAGCAAGACGGATGTTGCGTTGCCTCTCGAAGTAAGCGAGAACCTGAACACTGCTCACAATCAAGTAAGGCACAACGTTCACATATGCTGATTTAGTTGCGCCTTATGTGAAGCTAGAGGCACAACGGTCAGCGTGGTCCCTTCATAGAAACTCATTCGGAGTTCCAGTGCCGGCTATGGCAATGATATAAACTACTAACGAGTTCTAGTAGGAGCGGAACGCGCGTCTAGTGCTGCTTTTCAAAGAAGAGACTGAGAAGTCCTTGGGACTGCGGAGGTCACGTTTAATTATGAGTAGTTTCCAAAACACATCTTATAACTCCTCAACTCGAATTTTCAATCATTCATTTCGTTGTTGAATTCTATACTCACCCAATAACTTTCCGGATTTTTCATCAGTAACCTGTTACATTGTTTGCCTGAATTTTCAGGCATTCAGTAAGTTGCACTGAAATTACTAAAAGCACGTAAAATAGTCCCTTGTCACAGAAAACCTTTTCACTGTTGATACTCCTGCACAACGAGCACAGTCTGGGTGCGTAAATTGTCTCACGCTAAAAAGCACCTCAACTCCCCAAGTAACCTGACGGAAACGTAGAGAAGTCTTGAATGTAAGCAGGTGAATGTGCATGTTATATGGAACTAATATATGCATTTCCGGTGCACAGAGAACACGATTTGTTGACTTTCGCGGTCTTACACATCGCTACTTTTGATTGTGCACACTTGCTCATCACCTCTAGCCTCATGACTGCTTCAGATGCTTGTCACGGTAACCAACTGACTGTATTTGGGAACATTAGCTTGTCTGTGGCTCACATCCATCTCCAAAATTCGAGTCTCTCTTATTACGGTGGTCATTCATATGACCAAAACAAAGCATTTAATAGCAAGGTAAGTATCTGACGCTAAAGCAGACACCTTGCTGTGTGCAATTGATAAAATACGGAAAAACCGCAAAGTGACTGACGGCATCATTGGCGACATCACAGGGTTTGTAGGCGTTACAGAAAAGAATGTTAGTCGTGATTTGATCGGTTCTAATATCTCCAATAGCCATTTCGTTAAAGGAGCGGGAATAATTTTAGTTGACAAAACTGATCACCTTATCAAAATGTCGTCGATCCTATCAGATAGCTCAAAGTTTTAGAAAACGGAAAAAGATAAAGATAGAACGACATCAATAGAGAAAAGCATATCCAAGTTACTCCATCAAATGACACAAGCAGACGTTAGCAATGCTTCGACTTTCGAGCGTATCAGACCTACGGGAACGGTCATTCTACGTTTGTGCGGTCCTCCCAAAGTTTATAAGGACGGAGTATCATCAAGACCGATCCTAGACATGTACAATTCGCCGTATCATGCCTTAGCAAAATTGCTGGTGGAGAAAAGAATGTGACAAAATACTTGTCGAGCACGACATTCAGATTGAATTTAACACGTACAGCTAGAATGAACAATATGTGGATGAGTTTCTTTTTGTCTTGAATACAAATAAATTTTTATTTTATCAGAATAACTGCGGCAGAGTAAAGCAAGATAAACAATCACTTTTGACAACAAATATTGCGTTTGTAACTGATAAATTTCAGTTTCAGATAACACTTCGAACTTACTATCTAGGCTTTCAACTATTTTACGATCTGGAACCAAATTAACTAAAACCGGCATTCTCCCACCTTTGCTTCACACATCCAGACCCGACACAGTCCATTTACCGCGACAAGTTAAATCAATGTGGTGTATTGGTCTCAGACTACTCGCAAGTAGCAAGATTCGTAACTGTAAAATAACGTTGCTTTTTGTGACATCTCCAATTGCGAAGCATGTTCACAATATGAAAAGAATGCTATAGTAAGCTTTAGTGGTTCTTATCATTTATGAACGCAAGGAAACTCCAAGTCGAAATTTTTTCATCTTACTTCGGTTTACTGTACTCTCAACATAACGTAAACTAGATTAAGATATGAAATTTAGTTGTACACATCGTCACACAGTCGCGCACCATTTTGTAAACTCACCCAACATACACCATAAGCCAGCTTTGCTGTTCTTGGATGAATGAAAGTGCTTTACTTTACAAGGTGTCTTTTACGTTCGCAAAAAAACTTCTTTTTATTGCAGTGAGGTACTCGGGTATCATGCCTATTTTTCGAGAGCTGCTAAAGAGAATGTTTTATTAAAATCCGGTGCGTTTAAAGTATGCTCTTGATTGATTTAGTAGTTGAATTGAGATCTCTGATTACGGAGTAGTGCTTAATTAGGACTGCCACTGAAATTTAAAATCCGGTGTTAGGTCTCGAATGAGAGCTGTTACCAGATAGTAAGCTGATTAATATTGCATATGGTGGTGGCCTCGCCTTACTTGGTGTTCCCTTACACAGTACGGAGAATCGGCCGAACGATTTGGCTAGTCTGTGTAGCCCAAAGGTATAAACATCTTCAAAGTGCAAATTTTTAATACAAGATTGGGTTTGAACTGACCCTGTCCTTGTTATTGCAAACAGGTCACTTGTGACTGTCAATCACTTCACCCACCCGAGTAGTGTCAGCTGGTCAGCTGGTATTATTGCTATCGAGGTGTCCACGAGAACCTCGAAAACATTTAGCGAATTTGGTCAACTTCGTCACTTGTGTCGTTGCAAGAACATCCGAACGTGGACTAAAAACGGTGTTTACAATGTACGTGCGCGTTCAGTTTTACTCCATACATCAAATAGCCGGTCCATTCGTCAGAAAGGTATATATAAACTGTTGATATTTAACCACCGTTGTCTCCACCAACTAGCGTGAATCAAAGGAGTTTACCGTGTGACCAAAGTAACAACGCGCATTTGGGAACTAGGAAAATTCGCAACCGACAAACAATGTAATGAAAGTATACAGTCTTTGTCGGTTGGGCCACGCAATTCGTATACCGAGGGAGGGTCTAACGCTCTATGCGTTGTTCATAATGGCTGCTGGTGATTGCAGAAAATCACACGGTGGCCGGGGATACGGTTGACAATGTCTTGATCACCACAGTGAATAAAGATTTTAAATGAAATCTATCCATTTGGGAGGTTTGCGATCAGCTCTACCCACTGGTTGGTAGTGTTGTCCAACAAAGCAAGGTTTTACGGTCAGTAGCAAGCCTGTATTGTCAAAGTTGTTAGCTCCTGTTTTTCTCTTTACTGAATCCAAATGGCTTTTGTTTTTCCCTCTTCTGTTTTCATTCACCGGAAGTTATTTCAAAACTGACGCTACATCTTACGGCCAGAATAACCCAGCAACCATCACCTTACATTGAAAGGATTTATTTGAAACAGTTCAACATCATTAAACCTAAAAACGTATGGACGCTACAGTTGTGGTCATGTTTATATGCGTTTAAGACTCGTTAAGGAAAATTTTAGAGTTCTGTAATTACAAGCTGAACGTTTGCGAGATCTCGGTAGGTTTCCTGCAACCCTAGTGACATTTAGGGAGTACATAACAAAGAAAGGACGATCATCTGCGACACCACAAACACATATGATCACGCACGATCATAATATTTTATTGAATTTCGGTGGATCTTTACCTCAGTGAATGTATTGTTAACGGTTTGAAGAGGTACGTCAAGATCCATCAAGAAACCCGCAGAAACAAATGAGACTGGTTTTTACTAATGATCAGGTTTCATAAAAAGAATAGAGAGCTCAAGTTTAGGGTTAGACACGCAATACACCATGGTGATAATTTTTTAACCCGACTACGAAACCGTTTAATTGCAATGTATGACACGCACCAAATTTTACTCCCTGAACCAGCAGTGCTCCACTAACGACGACCTCAGGGCCGTCTAGAAGTTTGTATAAATCATGTGGTCCAAATACATAGAACTGACACAGCGTTAGGAAAATTCGCCTCCAGGTAAAGTGTTGGAATGGGTGAAGTGTGACTTGTTTGAATAGGAAGACGTTAAACTCACTTAAAGTTTTTACATTGAGTATACGTGTGGAGATATTTTAAGTTATCTTGGCTAAACTATATTTGACATGCATTTTGTTTCGTACAAAAACGGTTGGGCTCTCAATGACGTTACTTCATTGAACTTGTGTAAATTTCTTGAAAAGTTATATGTAGCATTGTATTCTATGATTACACTCCACAACAAACAGCGAATATCGTAAAGTTAGCTCTCAAAAGTCTTAGAAGCGAACAGTTCTGTGTATTATTCCTATATATGTATGTTTATGATTTGTTCAAAACTACTTTTGATTATCACAAACTGAATTTATGAGACATAGGGTAGTCTGTAGATTCTTATGACCCTGTTGCTCCAACTGCTCAATGTTTTTTCATTTTAGGTCCGGAGTGTCCTTCGTGTAGGGCTAATAAAAAAAGAATTCGGTTCAAGAACTTCTGTCGACGAGAAGCTGGTGAGTTGACCGTTTTCAGTGGAGCAAGTATCGAAATATTCATGTAGAAGATAAAATATTTAGCATATATATTGGGTATTTGAAGTCGATCTCGCTGGCAGGCAAAATGTCTGAAATGTGACTAGTCTGGCACATGATATTGTTTTACGTTTTTTCTACTTAAGAAGGCGGATAGTAGTGTGATGCAATCACTCAAAATTGCCGATTATGCCATTTAGTGACCGTTGCATCTTCGCCTGACGAATTCGAAACATTGGACTCCCTTTACCCAGTTCATTAACAACCAAGGAAATACTTATGTTTGTATTTGTGAACATGTTTCTAAATACAGTATGGGGGTCAACGTTAAGAGAAACGGACAAGACGGGGTTTAAAACTAAGGAACAAAGTATTTTTAGTCCCAAGTCAACAGTTGGTGCACACACGACGGGATGGTGATTATTTATTAACACCGTATCAAGCAGTACCATCAGTCTACTGTTCCGACTGAACAACACCAAATCGAAGGAGTTGGTTGAATTATGAAGATGCCCCATTTTCAGGATGGTCGTCGCCATCAGTGAGGTCGGCTTCTGATTTACATTTTCCGGTGATACCGCCTTCATGTTATTATGTTCACCAGTCGCAGGGACACAGGTCTAGGAATGCCATCGGTGCCCACATGTTCTGTTGGCATAGAAATTGCTGAAACTGCGAGCAAACTGACAGGTCACTTAAAAAACGGTGATGTACGGTTGTAAGTAAACTCAGCAGCGCACCGGGTTGGCAACAATCAAAGCATTCGACCGTCCGGTGAGCACGAGTTAATGCGGTCAGCAGTTTGAGGCTAGCATTAGTTGCTTAATGGCGTTCTTCTATGAGTAAATTTATGATGGCTAACTTCTTAAGAATCGTAAATACAACAGTCGTGATTGATCTTCTGCTGCCGTAGAAGTTGCCGATGCTGTCAGACAACCCGTTTGCTATTAAGACTGGGATGGTGTCTTAGTACGCATGATTAAACATTGGATCACTCGGTCGTTACGATGAGAAGGTCACTAAAGTTAGTCAAGCGTTTCGTGAGACATTAATAGTATATACCCCTATTCGATCTACATAAAACCCAATTAGGTCGTTCTACTTGAAATGACGACCAATTGATGTGGTGGTTGTATGGACTCAGAACAAACAACTCATGCTGACTTAAAGGATGACTGACTTAGTCAGACCAGTCTGCTGTTTAACACCTCCCTGGTTAACCTTGGTACTACGTTTGGGGTGATTTCCATCTGCTTTGAAATCTGTTCTGAATTTTTTTGAAGCGTCACAGCACCCTCAACATCTGGCTAATTAACATATAAAACAAAAGTCGTTATGAAGTGATAACTAAGAGAACAGTATTAGCGTCTGTGACACATCTGAATCAGAAAATGGATCACGGAAGCCCATCTCGAAACTTCTATGAAAATCCGTCGATGAACCCCATAACACGAAATAAGACAATGATCAGATCACCCACCTTCCGTTACTCCCGCGTTGAGGACATACTTCTCATTTGCTGTCTCAGCTAGTTGCATAATTACAATATTCATGATGATGGAACCCTCGCCCTTTCAAACAGTCTTCAAGAAATTCACTTCCATATAAATTAAACATCACCTACAACTGACCGCAGCTGTCGAATCTTTGTAGACTTTCAGGCGACCCCTTTTGAACAAAAACAGCATCAGACACGAGTTTCGCTCTTGTTAGAGCTTGTCAGTAGTGTACATCCTAACCACAGACGAGATTAGAACTCCAGCCACGTACTCATAGGGCAGCCGTGTTTACCACTGTGCCATTAGCCTCACATTAAGCACAACCGAATCACCATATGTGAAGACTCAGCCATATTCATTTGTGGGTAATGATCAGGTTGCCCGACAACCCCACAGAGGAGACACAGCGACTATTCTGTTGACCCAGTATTCAAGGCCGTTGCTTCATGAAAGCGTGACTGGAGTTTTAGTCCCGACCGTACCGAGGATATGTACCACTGGTAAGCTCTAACAAGAGCAAAACTCGGGTCTAGTGCTTTTGTTGTTCGAAAGGGTCCGGCTGGAAAGTCTATGAAAATGCGACAGCTGTGATCAATTGTGAGTGAAGTTCAAGTTATGTAAAAGCCAGAATCTACTCCCGGATGCGGAAAACAACTGTAACCATAGACTGTTATATGTGGTAAGTTTATTCACTAGCTCACAAATGTTTGCCACTAGCACAGACCCTGGCTTAGAGACATCTCGGAAAATAACGAACTGGAATGGTCTTCTATCCTTACTGTGAAACAGAATAGAAAACTTTATAGAAATACCAGTTGCAATATGATTGTGTCTTACTATCTGAAATCCTGAAGAGTGTAACCTTGAGTAGCAGGTTCTACACAAGGATGAGACCATTACCAGCAGAGCAGATAAGTAGTCAACCATTTTCATTTTCATTTTCATTTCATTTCATTTTCATTGACTGTAGCAAGAACAGATTGGGAAAGGAGAAGTCGAACAATGCAAGGTTATGAACTAAAGGCGAAGGCTTACCGGTTCTTAATAACTGTCAGCAATATGCTTGATACCACGATGTACAACATATTGGTGAGCCACAGTAAGCTAGACACAGAAGAGAACGCTAGAACACGATAAATAGCCGTTGATACGGATGTCAGCTTCACATATGTGGAAGAGAAGCTTGTCTGCGGATTAATCTGCCGCTTCACCTAAGTATTTGAGGGATAGAGGAAAAAGTGGGAGTTCAGAATGCCTGTCTCAGAGGAACTTAAACTGTACACAGCGTGTTATGAATGCAAGAAATAGGTTCACTAACTAAACGCTGACAACATCAGCCACCGTAATGTTTCTTAAAAGTGCACCTAACTAACAAACTAATCGGTGTGAGCTAATTTATTTGGTTACAATACATGGAGTTTCATTTTTAATTCTAGAGGAAACTTTGGCTCGAAGAATAAAATGCTTCACAAAGGTTTGAATGTCGATTAAAGTTTAAAAACCATATTTACGTAGTCTTATTGAGGTGTTTTTGAAAACATCGATAATGCTCTTCGTTTGACAGTTCGACTGAAAGTGGTGCAGCAGTTTTTGACCATGCCGACTGCCATAATTAGTCATAAAACTCAGTGAAGTGCAATGAGATGAACTGAGTTCAGTTATGAGAACCACCGGTTTCTGGAATAGCCGGGAACAAAACCATAAATTAGGTGAAGGGCGGAGACAACAGGACAGTCTCCTTTTACTGATGGCAGCGGTCAATTTCTATTATCCGCTGTTGAAAGCGATCATGCATGAGCATAACTGGGAGAAGATTTTAAGCAGGAATAAATGGGTAATTTCCGAAATGATTGCTAGTTATTAAACGATCACTAAACGTTTGTTAACTACTGGTCATTACATGATTTCAGAACCAGTGTTCATTGTAATCAGGCGTGACAGAAGTCCTCGATTGCTTACATTCATAAATGCCATGCTGACTATCATTGTCCACTCACAAGTGTGTTTACAAAAGCGGTTGACTCTGACGTTCAGACTGCTGCGATTTTGATAGGCACGCAAGCCTGACACGTTCGTATTTTGGCTGACAATATTTAGCATTTTTGTGCGAAGTTTTTCGCAATAGTTATATCAAACATTACGCAACCAATGGGAATAGGAAAAGTATGTCCTTATGGCAGGAATCCATCAGTTTTTAACGTTGCTGACGTAGAGGACCCAGTACCAATGGAGATGAACACAAAAAACATGACAGAGGTATTAGTTAACCGTACTGGTAGTAACTAACTAATGAACACCTGCCAGTATTAACAATGTCAACGATTATTTAACTTTTCTAATAAATAAATGTTTCGATTATCAAAACTACAGTGTACCCTGTCGAATTTGTTCTTTATTCATACCTATAACTTTACAAGCGTTGCCTTCTATAATACGGTAAATCTGTTTGAAGTATACGCAGTCAAGGATAACTGTTATTTTTTAAGCTCAACTCAACTCATTCATTGCGTCTACAACTAATATTTCTCAGTGAATGTATTAATGAGCATTGTATGCTAATGTGCAGGTATAATCCACATCCACAAAACCAATAATATATCAGCTATCACACAATATAACAAGGGAACCACATATGCAAGTTATATTGACTAAGTCAAAATCGGTGACGGGACAAGAACAGTTTTTTGGAGAACGTCAATGGCCATGTCACACGACGAATTGACAAGGATATTCCATACCATACACTGGTTATTGATATTCCAGAAACGGTTAATTAGGCAACTAGTGAAATAAAATACTTTTTAAACAGAAATTCATCATACAAATTTTTCAAACCTTAAAAGAAATGACAAATTAGGTCAGATGGTGGGTTAACTGAAAGTCATAGTGTTCAAGTGTGCGTGCGGGGGAATGTAAATAGTTACTGATGCATAAACCACCTATCTTTGGAGATAAGTATTTTTCTGATATCAAAGAAGTTTCACTACTTTTATTCGACAGATTAGTTAGTAAGATATAATGAGGACAATTTATAAACAATGATTGTAATGACCAACAAATCATGACAACTCTAGTAATTTTCAATGTGCACGTTGAGTGAACTAGACTGAACTGGGTGGCTGCTGATTACTAGCAGCTATTTCGAAGCTAGCCAGAATAGTGTTACTACAGTATACGATACATCATTAAAATCGACGACATGAAGTTTCATGATGCATATGACAATATTTCACCACATTTTTTGCAAACACTTAAACGTGTCATTAATGCAAAATGAAACTGTTAGTCAATAGGTCAAAGAATAAAATCGCACGCACACAGAACAACACTGCAACGATATGCATACCCTAGTTCGATCAAAGTTAGCTAGCACGGCAGTGACAAGCTGAAAATCAATTCACGTTGTTATTAGAGGGTGGGATGCTTCTTTTTGGTAAGAACGGCGACAGAGAAGCCTAGTAACCGACTGTTGCTAATTATGCAAATAATGAGAATGCTCACCAGGTGATGTGCATTCAAAGATGTTGCATGATGAATTAGGCTGACTATCGGTTTCTTACTGGTTGCGTAATCGATGTGACACTTCCATCTTCCATGCGTTCAAACTATTTCAGTACATACTCGGTTATTTGATTATGTAATTGTCCCTTTGTTCTGCTGATGCGGATGTCCAAGTACCTTCAATAGATGTAATCGCAATTTTCTTGTTTAGCACACGTAGGGTTCCTGAGATCAAGGTGAGATATTCGTTTTAGTTTATAAGCATTAGTCAAAGCAGAGGTCAAAAACCACCTTCTAGCCAAGTGCCGGGTGCTACCGCATTCATCTACAATAGTCGTTCAAAGATTTTTTGTTGTAATGTCACACGATGCGACCATCCGACTCTATTAGCGTAACGTCTTCTGGCGGTCAGCCGTTTGTGAACATCAAGCAGTACAAAGACCATTGTCGCACACTCACGGGAGAACGATATATATATATATATATATATATATATATAACGACCACCTCCGAATAACCTTTGTGAATAACAGGGTCTGGCACAGTTTTTTGATACACCAGTGGTGAAGTTAAAGACCATGATAGACCTTTGTCCCAATCCTATGTAGACACACAATGGGGTGGGTATGAACTTTAAAACTTTGACGAGGTCTTGGAGTACAATTAATTAAGTAGATATGTTTTATAGAAACTGCACGCTGTAGTGGATCAATGAATGTTCACTCAGTGATTGGCCAGTTCTGGTTTATCGAATGAACAGACATTTCGTCCGTTCAACGTTTTTATCATGGTTAAGTCACGCGACAGATAACCCTTTATCAAGTCATAAACCAAGCTGGTCAGGATAACCTATGGTGTACTGACTAAAACTGTGTTAGTTTAACTACTGATGAGCCCCTTAACAATGTCCGATCAGAAGCGACAGTTTAGTTCGTCTGATATCCTGTTCAAACCAAGTGGAAGTTGGAATTTAAAAAAATGCGAAAATTGGCTGATTTAATCTCAGCAAAAATTCCGAAATCTAACAGACTGTATAGAACCAAAAACAATAGGCAAAATTCATCGTTTTGTCGAGTAAATCAGGAAGTGGAATAAATTTATGATTGTGATATATAAAACAGATTCATGTGGTAGCAACATACGTTGTCAAAAAATGCACTGTGCGAACAGTTCACATCAGTATTGATGAAGGCGATAAAAATCCATATTTGTTGTAATAATAACGTGTGTCTATTCAACAGAAACTGTCAAAAGTCTTTTGTGCGATGGCCAACGTATTCATCCCACTAGAATGTAACCACTATTTGAATATTTGTTGTAACTGAGGATAGGGAGTAATTATTGCAAAGGTTAGTATGTAATTTCACGCACAGTATTTACATCATAAGTTATCACAAGTTGTCCTTGAGACGTGAAATTCGAAAATATATATAGGTGACTCATAATCTGTTCTCAGTAGATAGTTGAACCTGTCGATCTCTATGAATTGAATGGACACATCGCTGAATTGTAGTCATAACAGAATAAATGTGGTTCCGATTGGTTAACCTGAAGTTATGAAACCATTTGTCCACTGGGAAATTGAACAGAGGTTTTTTACCTAATTTCCTGCTAACATCAGAACGATCGTTTTATGGACTCTAAGAAAAGTTAGGTGTATACTGTAGTGCACAAACACACAGTTCGTGAATAAAAAGTAAATCTGATACAGACGATGTCGGAAACGTGGCCTGTTCACAAAGAACATATCAACAGACTCGCTGTGTTTGACCATCGTTGTCTCCGTCAATTGGCCCATATTAAGTGGACTGATCGCGTGAGCAATGTGGCAGTTCGCCGGCGCGTATTTCGGAACGGTCGGGATGCGCGATCTATTGGTCAACTAATAGGGTTGCACAGCTTCAGATGGTTGGGTCACGTACTCCGTATGTCAGTTGATCGTTTACCGTATTTGGCATTATATACTGAGACCACCAACAGGGGTAAAACCGCGTGGTGGTCAAGCAACAACATGGTCACGAAATATGAGGACTCTGATTACTCCATTGAGCAAAGTAGGTAGGTGTCGCCTGCCTGGATGGGGTCCTCGTGATCACTCAAACCGTTGGTTAGAGACGCTATCCGAGATGGCGATGTGTCGCAGTCAATGGCGTACCTGTATCCATACCATTTCTACTTCTTCTGCTTAGTCTTCTTTTTAGTAACGTTTTTTCCCCCTGGGATATTCCACGTCACTGTTGAGGTGAGCGGCGGCCTGAGCCACAGTACCTTTTGGTCAAGCTCATGGCTGGTATGATGATGATGATGATGATGGTGGTAACGGTCTACACATATTCAGGAATAACGCCAATTCAGCAAGAACGAACGAAGTACTTGTAAGATTAAAAAATAAAGACTTTAGACAACAGCATTCAAAAAATGGGTCCGCTGTAGTTATCCGTTTGATGATGTACCTAATGGGGTGGAATGTTTATGAACATGGTATAACTTTCGGTGATATTCTGATTACCAGTGAGTAGTAGAGGCCCTTGGGTTATCTGAATATCGCTCAACAAGTTGATGGTTTCTGGGATTCCAGTATAGAACAAGGTCCTGTTCGTGGGATCATCGATTGGAGTAAACAGCACACTTACTGTGTCATCTCCCTAGGCAATCGGGAAACCTGACCAATACTCACATATGATGATTCGGTCGTGCATAATCTAGGATAAGTGGCATAGTGGTCAACACGGCTGCCTTATGAAAGCGTGGCCAGAGTTCTAGTCCAGGTCGTGGCGAAGATATGCACCACTGGCGAGCTCTAACAAGAACGAAACTCAGTATAGGGCCTTAAAAACCCTACGGAAATGCGACAGCCGCGGTCAAATAGGAGTGGTGATCAAGTTGCACAAACCAAAATTCCGTGCTACTCACCAGCTTATGGTTAGCGGCATCCGTTTCGGATTAGCCTATCACAATGATCTAATCCGAAAGACGCTTGCACATAACCATCACCACAAGTGGCTCGCGCTGCACCACTTGTGATTCTACCAACACACCCGGTATCTAGTGTAAACCCGAAAGAATAAGACCAGCAGGCGTGTGTGTGGTCTTTGTGTCCAGCCGGCCAATGTTCGTTACCCAGTTGATTGGCTAACACGAAACTGAAACCCTTATCTCAGAAAATAAACAGAGACTCCAATGATCAGATCTAACCTGGGAAGCAGAATATTGAAAACAAAATGCAAGAAACAGTCCAGTGTAGAAGTATATGTTACTGCACTCTAGACAGGATAAGGGAGAAAGCAAAATTTAAGGTTAAACCGAAAAACAGACAAAATATTCACCAACAAAGTTGAAGAAAAAGACAGGTAGGAGGCCATAGAGGCCAAGGGTTCTGAAAAGAGGAGCGGGTGAATTGCCAAAGGAGGGTGGTTGTTGGTTGACGCGAACAAAAGAAAAAAAGAGAATATAACTGCCAAACCTACTTGAGCCTAACGTACTGGTTGTTACCGGCTTACGTATGGACACCAAAAGTCCAAAGGATCAAGCAGTCCGCTTATTCAAATTATACAGACTTAAAAGTTGGTTTCATGAACCTGAGAGGGAACGACAGAAAACGGTTTGTTGACGGTCGTAATCCCGTTATACTGATTTAAAATAGATTAGACTAAATCGATGAGAACACACAAACGACCATTTTCAGTTTTAGCACAAATACTTTTCATAATGCATGAAGATGCTAATGCTTTTGATGTTATTAATTTGAGTAGAATTCAAATTGATGTATCACCTAAATATGTAGTCATATTTGAAGGGGGAAATCGTGAAAACGCTGATGAAAATCTGGGGTTTATCTACCGGAAACTATTGGTACAACACAAGGAGTAAGGCTGTAGCACTTCCTGAAATAGCTGTTATGAAGAGGCGTTAAAGACAAACACTTTGGAACCTGATAGATAAGGTTAAGTTTGCCAAAAAAAATAACCGTATTATGCCTAGTGAATTCGCATCACCTACAGCGTTTATAGATGGATTGTTTTGCTTAACTTCTTCTGCTTCATTAATAGAGCGCAACTGCCCATATTACGATCCTAGTTTAACTATAAACACAGTTGTGTTCAATATCTGAATTGCGCTTACAATATCCTTGTTCATCATCTCGGATGGTTTTGTTTGATCCATTTATCAATTCTTGGGTTATTAAGACATCTATTTATTCAACGGCCTAGCAACTTCATCCGTATTAAGTTCACTGGTGTTCACTTAATTCAGACAGATCAAAACCACTCTCACTTTCACATCACCAATAGTGAAATAAGTGTTTGTTGAGCTACCAATCAGGTAGAAGGAAAAGCACTGAATGTTGAAGTTTAACATTCAGACGTTCGCTGTTTAAACGGACAATTTGAGTAGCATCTCAATTCAGCAATTGATCTGAATTCAACAAATCGTAATGTGCAGCTGGCTTCACTAATGAGTAACCTAATTAGCTATGTGTGGCACTTCTACGGGCCTCATAAGACTTTTATAAATTAGCCCGTTTTCATCTTCGCCGCATACTATATGGTTCGGCAAACTCTCAACTATCACATCTTTATTAATAAGTAGTACAAGTAATATATCTTTATCAAACCACGTACTAAGATAGTGGAGTGCGGATAACGCACTGTAGAATTGTGAATGAACAAAATGCACAATGCAGTACTAGATCCTTATCTCAACTAAATACAGAGTACAATGAATTTCGCATCCACAGACTAATTCAACGTCACTCATTATATGAACATTTTGATTCTCCCAGACCTAAGTTGTCAGTATAGGGAAAAACCCATCAACCGAACTCTGATGAGTTCATTAAATGCACAGTCACTGACATCGACGGAGTGAGGAAATTTCTGAGCAAATAAACAAAAATACGGAATACATAACAACAATGGAGATATTTTATCACACCATATAACGAAAACAAGCCACATTACGAGTTCTAAAGATATTACTGTATCAGTGAAGCACACGATATATGGTAACCTCTATTTCGTAACGTTTCATTCACGATGATCAAAAGAAGTGTCATGATGGCAGCTTTTTGATTATCTTCCGTTTACATCAACGGAGAATGAGGGACCAGTTGGGTACACAACATTTAGCCATCATAGCCAACGGTGAAGTCAAAACTGAAAGAAGTTTCAGCCAAAATATAACGATTGTATGCTTGTAATATCTGTTAGCTCTCCATAGACAACTGGTTATTGACTTTTTAAATACTTATTGATTGTTTACAATTTACCGCGATAAGAGCAGCTCTTTCAGGCAAAGCAATGAAGACAATTAAGTCTGGACAAACTACGACTGTTTATGCACCAACAACACCGAATGACAGTGTCAGAAATAGGTGCATACTGTGTTCAACAGAGGTGCATGACGAACAATAAATTATGCGGGTGACCCACATTGATTGAGACCGTCTGCTTTATGCAACACTGTTGTGTGTACCGTTCGTTGCAGATATCCGTAACCGATGGACAAAGCTACAGGTGCATGCGCATAACCACTGTTTACGAATCAAAGTAGATGAAGGGCTGTTGAAATAATTTCCTAAGCAGTCGGTGTACTCTGTTAGTAAGATTTTGAAGCACAGGAGCTGAATTCCACTTGCAATTTAGATGTGACTAAGTAGGGTACGAAGTCTGATATATCCGTTACCGTTTTAATTCGGGGTTTATCATCTAACAAGTAAATAAGTTTACTGATGGGTAGTTGGAGATTTGGTTAATTTCAAGTTGAATACCACCTATAATTGATCGCAGTTATGGGTGATGTTCAGCTTGAAATTATCCAAATCTCCGACTACCCATCAGTAATCTAAAATATCGCCTAGCAGGTTTATTGAGATCGGTGATTTCGAACTGTCTAGGAGGTCCTAATCACTTGGTTATCGATTGGAATTAACAGGACAGTTACTGTGTCTCTTATCGAGACGATCGAGCTACCTGATCATTACTCACAAGCGAAAGTGGTTGAGTGTTCATATATTATAATTCGGTCGTGTCTAATATGAGGTCAATGGCCCAGTGATAAACAAGGTTGCCCCACGAAAGCATCGTCGGAGTTCTAGCCCGGGCCGTGACAAGGACATGCACTACTGACGGGTTCTAATCAGGGCGAAACTCGAGTCTAGTGTTTCTGCTGTTTGAAAGTGGCCGGCTGGAATGTCTATAGAAATGCGACAGCTGCGGGTGATTTTCAACTTGAAAGTAAAGAAGTGTTTGGGCTTGAGCTTTGGAATTCACTTCTAAACATGGCTTTAGAGTGGGAGAATTATTAAAAAGTTTCATTCAGGGGTATGTTTTCAGTACATTCGGTCTCTTTTTAGCTATCGATTGATTTTGTCTTAATCATTTAATCCAGTGTCAGCGCATATTAGAAGAGAACCTTGGGATATTTATACATTCACGATTCTGTGTTAATCGTAAATAAAACTGTCCGGTAGATCACGGATCGTTATACCATTTTCAGTCGATTGTACTGGTTTACACTACATTCGTTATGTAGAGTTGTGAAGGGTAAAAATTTGAGGGCTTTCAACACTTTTTCGGTGTTTTGAATAAGAAGAACTTCTGGTTTCTTACTAAAATGAAAGAACACAAAATATGGAAATTATTGAGTAGGATCGTATTTACAGATCCAGACATTATAAGTCATATAATACTGAAACGGCATTCAAGGAATTCAAGAACTCAGCCACTGAGCCCATGTGACACGAATGACGGAACCACAGGCTGCACTCATCGCAGGTGATGGTGGGACTTTGTGACTGAGTCGTTAAGTCCCGGGCATTGCAACAAATGTTGGTATTTTACCAAACCTACTCATATTTCATTACCTGTCGAGCAGAAAATCTGAAATGTTAGACTAGTGGCGTGTGTGTGTGTGTGTGTGTGAATTCGGCCATCCTGTTCTGTTGTTTGCTGCTGATGTACGTTAATGAAGAGCTCAGAGCAAAATTGAAGGCCGTCGGCTGCTACTAATTGAATATTTAACCAGGATTTCATGAGCCATGGTGTTCTGGTTAGGTCACCTGCGTCCACACGTGTGGAGTTTGGGATTATTGTTTACTTATCAAGCAAAAAACGGTGGCGTTCTGGTGAAGAGATGAAATATTTCCCAACATGTTCGATTCTCACATCTGGCCATATCATGCACACAAGTTTGCATGGCCTCATTCTCTTCAGGCGTGGTGAACCAGTATTGTTAGCTGCAGTAAACACTGTCAAATTTGTCTCGACTTATTGTACACATCTACTCACAATACATCGGTTACTAAAATTTCAAAATAAAAAATGTGACCCCAAACTGTTTGTCACTTAAACTCTGGCGAATAAAAGCAGACGACTGTAGCCAACGGAGATATGACATGTTGTGCGGACTATGAACCAGGATTCTACTATCAAATAACACTTGAACACAAACCCGACATCTCCGGTGAGACTATGATCAAATATTCGAGGCTGCGATCGCAGGAAGTGAGAACCAGTTGACGAAACACCTCTTTCAAGCAACACTATCAGTGGTGAAGGTTTGGGCTATATCTGACACCTTGGATCAAATCATGGAAGTACGACCGTTCGGCTGGACGAAAGGTAAATCAAGGCTTCATACACACTGAGGAGATGAGACTATGGAGATGCGGCACAGATAGTGACTCCACAGATGTAGATAATTCACTGTTTTCCACATTGTCTTTCGATGACATCAAAAACTGGATACCACTGTTGAAGTAGAAACATATCCAGTCTTCAGCCGCGAACTACAATCTCCTTAAAGTATTCTGCTTGAAAGTTCAAGATGTTCCCACAGTTTTCACAGAATACGGTGACTTTTACGTGGACAATTTTTCAATTATGGAGTGATGTGTACAACGAAGATGGTTATTTGAACAGAAAAGTCAGAAACCGTTTTTTGCACAATATATCTCTCGAGCACATTTCGCTGCATCTCATCAGGTACATACTGCAGTCTGTGTGTTTATATAGCAAAGATGGTTATGTTCCAAAACGAGCAGACCAGCTTGTGTGAGTAATTTTGAAATCCACGATTCATTAAGTTACTGATCTAATTCTCAAATATATTCTTGTATTTAAATGACCTCAAGCTTTTATTCAAAAACCAATGGGTAAACGTGGACAAGTCAGTTGAGCCAAATGAACTCCTTCTTCAAAAAGACATCTTTCAGACAAACATATGAGCAGATTTGCAAAATTCTTCCGCAGTGAGAGTGTTTTCCCTTCTTTAATGAGCATACTCTGTGACACGTGAAAAAGTACTTTTCCACGACAAACTGGAAAAGGATAAACTGATTCGGAACCCCTTCAACATTAATTCGAAGCCAAGAGATGATGCTGACAGGCAGAAGGAACAAATCAACGATTTACTATATGAACTTTTGTTGAAGGAATTTACAAAAAGCAATATCGACGAATGCAGCAAATTGCCTACGCAAATCACGGTCTTCAAGATGGTTCTATGTTTCAACAGTAATAACAAGTCGATTTGAGGCATGGTACCTTGCATCAAAGAAGATTCAAGAATAGACAGATTTTATTCCTACTGACAGAAGAAATTGTCAGGCTCCAAATGACTTGAAGTTATTGACCTTTTCGTATCTTTTTACAGGGAAAGTCAATAGTAGCCTGCTTTCTTGAAAATATCTGGAGTCGAAGCGGCATGGTCGTATGTTGGCACATCCGAAGCAAGCGTGGCTGCTGCGCATTTCGGTCACATCCGGCCGAGTACTTACACTGTATCAGAACCGATCGATCTATTAGCCATAAGATGTTCGCAGTGCTTCCGATGCGACATCCGCCTAACACCCATGAGTAACACGTCGAAAGCGGTGCTAACATCCGATGTTCAATCCATCGATCAGTTGCGGCGATGATGACAGTGTCGAGAACGTCCGAAATCTGGGTCGTCATGTTACAGCCGCACGCGTTTCTGATGTACGGTGCGTTCCAGAAGTATGAACCCGGTAAAAAGCCGGAGGCCGCACCAAAGGGCGTGTGTGACAGGTTTAAATACTTGGTTTTTTCTATCCGCACCGGAGCTCAGGCCAACGTGCAGGCGTGCCAACCAAGTCGGGTGAGCGAACGGACTCAACGCAGCGCTGAAACCACAACCGGATTGGTTGCCTGTGGGTAGGTGTGGGGACGGGGTATACACACATTTCCAGTCCAGTCGCACGGTCCCATCATCTCACTGACTTGGCCACCACGGCCCACGGTCGATAACAGTTGGCTGTTCGCACACGCCTCAGCGCAAGAGAAGTAACGCCGGACTAGGAGCCAGCTTGCGTCAATGAGTAAAAGTAAAAATGGGACATTTCCCTAATTGACTGTGCTATCAAGATTTTTCTCATCGGACACCGAATAATAAAAAGCTGTATTCATGAACAAAACAGATTTACAAATCATTACTACTGATCAGAACTCAAAAAATTCCAACGAAATCTGAGACACATCATGCTGTGTTTTTAGGTTTATAACACCATTTGTGGGCTTTGACGTGACGTTTTCTAGCCATGCTGCCAAAACGACAAGCTTCGTGTGACGTCTTAGTTTAGCGGTCTTTTTGTTGAACAATATCGTTCCACTCCTTGTCAACACATTATTTGACCGTTTTACCCGTGATGAAGGCAGTTTATTGCATTATAGAGATCGATATGGATTGGTGGTTCAGACATATTGTCCAGAGTAGAGTGCTTTGTCTTCTGGAGGCGACTAAGAGGACAATGTGTCGTTGACGTCGCACTGAAACAAACTGATGGCAGCTGTTGCACCAAAAATGAAGCTTCTACACGAATTCATTCAGGCAGAATAGTGTTTCCTCAGTAAATACTGTCAGATGTATATATTTCTGCGATGAATACCACGTGCAAAATGACTCACGTTTGTCCGCATCTGAGAGCCCAAGCTCATGTAATCTGGTCTTCCGGTATTGCGGATACTTGCAACTTTTGAGTATCCTGTGTACAGTAGACTTCGAAATGTTACATTCATGAGCGGGCCGACAGACGTTGTTTTTGTGACAGAACATCACTGGCATAACAATCATTTATTGATTTGCGCGATCAATCACTTCCTTGCAGGTCAAAAACACTGCCCGTTGAAACAAACTTTTTCATCAGCCGTCGAACCGATTTACAGATAACTGGTAATGCATCCACAGGCTTTGTATTGAACGCACTGGTGATCTCCGCCACATTTTCACCACAAGCTACACCAATAAAAACTAGTTGAATACGTTGTTCAGTTTCCAGATTACCGGCAGATCGTTCGTATTTGCGTTCCAGGAGTTCGATCTGTTCCCAGCATGATAATTCGTCTAGACCAAGTCATACACGGCCACTGTCCGGTAAACTGAACCGAGAAAAGTGGGATTCAACATAACTCGACATAAGAAAAGTCAGATAAACAGAAAGACACAAAACGAACTAGTCACCCAAGTCCGACGTGCCTTCTGTGAAATGAAACTACCGATTCTAAACCATTATCAGTGATTTACACATTCAGTCTGCACAATTAATTCTCAGCCTATCATTTGCATCTTTGTAAACCTGTTTCGTTCCTGAATACAGCTTTTTATTATTCAGTGACCGGTAGCACAATCAATTCGGGAAATACCGTATTTTTACTTTCACACACCGACGCAGTCCAGCGTTGCATCTCAAGCGCTGAAGCATATGTGAGCAACCGAGTGTCATCGACCGTGGGAGATGATGACCGTTTCACTGGACTGGAAATAAGTGTACGTCTCACCCCCACACCTATCCGCAGCCAGCCAATCGGGTTGTGCTTTCAGCGGTGCGTCGGTCCCGTTCGCTCACCCGACTTGGTTAGCACGTCTGCACGTTGGTCTGAGCTCCGGTGCGGATAGAAAAAACCAAATATTCAGGCGCATCACACACGCCCTGAACATTTGTCTTTTGGTTCGGACTGGATTTTTTGCCGAGTTCGTACTTCTGGGACGTAGTGTATCAAGCTGAGAATATGCTATCCCGATTCTATAATTTTTTTACAATTAAGGTCACTTTTGACTAATACCGTATTTGTGGGGACGTGTACAAAAGTTACTCATTGGATTGTTTCAATCCTTTTTTGAATGGAAGTGGATGTAAAACAGAGTTAATGCTCAATAAAGTTTGTCAGGGTTTAAAACTCACCGCACCAAAAGTACCACATCACTGTGAAACTGGATGTGGTTCACTAAGGATTTGAGATAATTTTGATTGTTTATCTTGCTGTTTCACAATCTGTCTAACCAACTAGATATGACAACTACGAAAACATCAAGTGCTTGTTTCAGAAAGTGTCATCACAAATGAAAACGACGTCACGGAATTATTAACTTCAAAATGGAATGCATGACACTCTTCTGTGGTATACTCGGCCATAAGGGAAATGCTAAACAAGGAATGATGTAGCTAGACCTATTTTACCTGTCGTTGGTCATAGCAACCAATCCACGGCGAATGTGCCGTTCACAAAGCTTACAATAATCTGATTGTTCATACAGTGAGCAAACTGGTTTTGCAAAAATATTTCATAAACGGTGACCTTGGGAAAGGCTACAAAGATAGTCAGTGATTAGGAAGATTATGACAGAAATATTCGGCTCAGAGGTGACTATGTATCTTATGAAATATTGTTGGTCTGAACGTTTAGATCGTTAGCAACTTCGGTCTCGAGCAAAACACCATGCATGTGCATGCGTCAGTTTATTAGATCTAAAAATGAACGGAATAGAATGAAACCAACCTGTCACTCATTTTGGAGTAACCACCTTGACTATGCTGTTTTTCGTGGACATTTTGTTTCATCACTTGTTCAAAGTTCATCTACTCAAAAACCTAAAACAATGAGGGGATATGAAATCCCTGTTAAACACCAATTACGATTAAAACCAAAAGGTCACGGAAGTATGGTAATCCCAACGAACACTGGAAGAAATATCAACAATCATGCGGGCCTTCAAAGAACACTTTTGTTTCGAAACTGGTAGAGCCGGGTTTCTGCTGATACAGTAAAGCTTACGGAAGAACATCGACCGATCTCTCCTGACTTCGAAAATAGTCCAGACCGCCGTAAACAGCAGCACAAACGTATGAAGAATCTGCCTAACGACCTGTCCGATAGATCACATAAGTTAACATATTTTTATCAAGAAACAGCCGGTTATTATTTTCCATGGTTCTTGGTTGTACTGGCTGTCAGCAAAGTGTTAGAGAAGCTATATTGAAAGAAGACAGCTCACAAATCAACTAACAGTTCATCTAAGCGACCGGAACACTGAGAAACTGTTTAACTGGCCTGAGCCAGTTCATTCAGCTATGTATGATGGAGTAAACATGCTCCGAAAATCTTCCTTTGGAAACTGAAATGCATCTGGAGCCAAAAATTAGTGGAAGACATTGAAGTTCAGAGCCCTGGCATTCTTTTTGCAACTCTTACTTAAGACGGTAACGGTAGATTGATGTCTGAACTAAGCACATCTCTGTGTTCCATGTCGAAGATTGCGGAAGTACCTTGCGATTGGGACGCTTCCGGTCATGTGAGTGTGTCACAGTCAACTGCGAGCCTGTTTTCTAAAAAGTTGTTGGCACTTCTTTTTCATGAAACTTCATTAGTTTTTGTTTTTCTCCTTCTCTTTCCTTCTTTACACATTAGTACCTATTTATCATTATACTACTTTGTGGTTCATTGTCAGGACTAACGATAGTTCGAGCCCCTGTATCCACGGGTGTGACTCGAAGCTGAAAATGATGAAGACAGAATGACAGAAGCTTTGATCAGTAGGACTAATCTACATAGTAATCTGTCCAACAAAAAAGTCAGCTGGATAGGGTAAAAGCGATTTTTCAATAGAAGTGTCTCTTCTCTTGGAGCATCTCATTTCAACCTCATGAAATTCGATTGAGCTGAATATCACAAAATGATTACGACGGCGTAGCTTTACCAAAACTGTAAAAATAAACAAGTTAGTAAATAACCATGGAATCTCATCAGGATTTCTATCAGTACTACAGACTCTTACAAGAAATACAGTATTGAGTGATTCCGGCTAACAACTGGCTTTGACGATTGCTCAGTCGTCATAAAACCATGTGACTACACACCTTGGCATACAATCTCAAATTTGCATGATACCTAGGCTGTAAATCGACCGAAGTTACACCAGTATTTGCTGCCATGTAACAGCATGTTTAAAAGAAGACCTAGATATTGTTAGGCTGTCCAAACCTAAGCAAGTACTAAAGACTTGACTATTTATTTCTGCCTCACAATTAAGCTAAGAAAAATACGAGAAAGATTCTATTTCACAAACTTTTCTTCAGGTAGTTGCAATTTTAGTAAGCTTCAACGTATTGGATAAAGCAGAACTCTTACTTCTTAGGTTAAACTAAAATGACTTTTATCACCACGATGTAGCTTGAGTAGATAAGCCCAGACTCAACAATAAAATCTCTTAGACCTTTTTTGTACCCACGTTCAAGAGGTCATACCTAAACAACATCCGTCATACATTCTAGGGCATATTCGGTAACAGTTACTTTAGGTTGGTTCAGAGAACAAAATCGGCGTAGATTTAGTTGTATACTGGTCGGATGACGTTTAGATTTGACTTATTCAAAGAGACGTGAAAATGCTACCCGAACGAACTTGCATACTTTAGTGATATACACAGGGGTCAGTGCATAAACGAACTGGGTTCTATACAAATGTACTGTCATGCTTTAGCTTAACGGGAGGAAGCCTACATAGCGTTTCTTGAATAGTTCTAGGAAGCCAGTGTCTTAAGAGCTATCACATACAATGGTTTTGTACTTCGTAAGGAATGTTTTTTTTTTGAGGAGAATGTTTTAGTCTTAAAAGGAGCACTAGATTACTATCATTTCTAGGTTGATTGTGCATAACCGTACTTGCAAACAAGTGTGAGTTAGGTTGCATATATCGAATTCTTGTTAATAGAGTTTATACATTACTGTACGTATATTTTCAGTATAAATGTTGGAGTTATGTCATACAAGATAGGTTCGAATTAAATGATAGTTCGTCGCAAGTTAACTTGGTAACTTGGCTTATAATCACGAAGTCTAAATCTAAAAGCCGTATACCTCCGAACAGGTTCGATTTGTCAGTGAATCCAAGTGCATTGATTCTTTGGGAGTGCACTTGGAAAGTCCTTGATCAGTTAATCGGTAAATGAGGAGTTAATAATGTGCAATTCACATGCAGTCTGTATCCGATTAATCAGCATAGTTAACATAATCAGAAAACGATACATACTATGTCTTATTGAGGATTGTCGATGACAATCAGGAGAGATATCAAAGTAAACAGATTATGATTTAGTCACGAGATTTAGAGATGTCTTGACCACTCTGTTGAGTTGGAATAGAAGGCATTGTCTACTAAATGTGGGATAGCATGGAGCGCTGACATCAGACATGATATTGTATAGCACTCAATGTTGTGTCCGTAGACATGAGACCGTTGACTCCTTTTATACAGTTTTCTATTCATGTATATTTGTCACGTCATTTATCAGTGAGGAACAGTAACTGCTCGGGGTGTAGATAGAAGTTGACATTGCATTTATAAACAAAGGACGGATCATATAACAGAGCAGACTACAGGTATACACATAGAAACCAATTAAAACAGTGTTGGATTTTTTTCTCCTTTGCTTTTGTTACTAAGACCTCCCAGTAGTCGATGAGCTGCCTGGACAGCACTGACGATGGGATATATTCTAACTGAACACGAAAGTACAAACGGTATCATATTATTGTCCCTCACACACCACTTTGGTGGTGAGCACTCCAACGCCAGTGTCCGTTTAAACAAATACGGAACAAAAGCAAGAAAAGTCACGAGCTGACCGGTTGCCCATAGTGATCATTTTGACGTTGACCCAAGATGGTAAGGTCACATGACACACGTACATTTGAACATTATTTTGCTTCGTCTTGGTTACCATTTACAAACAGTGCGCAGCTGGTCCGGCAGAATGGTACATATTAAAGGTTTCTGAGATGTACTGTAATGAGGCCGATGTTCGATCAACTGGGTAGTGAAAACACCTGTACTGTATGCAATTTTAGTGGTGATTAACCATGGAAACCGGATGTAACTAGATGACTTCATTGTCGGCACAACTGACGTTGCTTAAAAGCAAGATGCCAGTTGGTGTGTAACAGATCAACTGGATAAAAGTGCTACATCTTGGCAGAGAAAGTCGTTTTTTACCAGTGATCGGAATATCACGCTGACGAGAATTTACTTTACCACATTAATGATCATCAACGTAAGCGTACATTTCCACATTTAATCAATCAGTTATGATGAAGTGTCTATAATCAAACCCAAACAGTGCGCAATACGTAAACCATGCAAAACTTATGTGAACTAAATTATATGAGCAAATAACAGAGGACAGGGTTGAGCAGAGCGAAGTCTTATGAAATATACGTCTACCTTAAAAAGCATTTCGTCCGAAAGTAATAAACAGTGTAGTCAAATCGATACAGTTACAACATTCAACAGCGATAACATAATCATGTTTACCGTGTAAATCCATTGGTGAAGCAATCAAATTCACTCGGCAAATCATGAAAAAGTGAAAACTGAAGCAGGCTTTCCGGTAACTTCACTGGGACTAGTAATTTGTGGTGTTGAATGCAAAATTCACCGTAGATGGAGAATGATGACCTAATTAGAACGTCGTTAATTACGGAACATCGTAAGCTTAATGAAATATAAGCTAACTAGGCCACGACTTCAGCATTCATCAATTTCACTCAAATTGCTACAAGTTCCAACTGAGGAATCTAAGTGATTTTAACAAAAATAAGTCACGTGGTTAAACTTGTTAAGAAGCGAACATCCTTTAAAATCCTGACTCCCGAGTGCATAAACTGGCTTAGTTTATCACTCCTATCGGAGCAAATTCGACGTTCATTTGGAAAAATGGATTTGTGACTGAATTAATGCATGTTACTGCTCGATCACGACAGAGTTGACTGCGGACTGAAAGACAACACGGCAATGCTATACCGAACTTCGTTACAACGCAAAGCTTGTTATAACTGAGAAACTGTCTGACTTCAAAATGCTTTGATGAGAAGGAGAAAATTTTGTGATCATTCTAACGAAAGTCTCACTACAAAGGACAAATTAACCACCTACAAGCACATTTGAGTTCGCTATAACTCAATGTACAAAGTGAACCCCAGGTGGAACAATAATATCCTATCAGAAAACTTGTCGTCGAATACAGGTGCATAACTCATATACATGATTATGCATCCCGTCAGACACGCTAAATTGAGTTCATTCTGTGCGTAACTAAATTACTACGTACGATTGTACAGAGTGCACCGTACTATGGGAATTAAGCAGACAAGGGATGAGAAATAAAGACTCGCGTGTCTGACTCGCAGCCTGAGTATAAGCATACCGCCTATTTTGACTGCTCAGCTTGTAACAAAATGAAGATGAGCGACGTACGTAAAAGGCTATGGATAACTGAACTGGGTAGAAACTGGATGAGACCATCTTCCAGGGCAATCATCAAACGAACAGTGTTCAGTCACATTCAGACAAGTGAACGATGTTACAATGATAACATGCACCACAGACTGGATTATACGAAGTGACTAACTTTCTCAAAATCGATTGGACAGAAGGATATCAACGAATTTCAGGACATTAGCTTGATTGCCCTTACCATTTCAGACGACTTTGAGAGGATGAGTTCTTTAACAATTGCCAACTGCTTTAGACAAACTAGCTTTTATGGAGCAGATAATTTGGGATCGTCGTTCTAAGTAGAGAAAGGAACAAAGCAATATGAAACATAATCGACACTCCCACTGAATACATTGACAAAGTTATCAGTCTGGATGGCAGCAATGTAGACATCGAGTCGAATTAAATTACAGAGGGAACTATGACGGATAAGGACATAGTTATGCAGCTTGGTTTCAATACAGACACTATTGAGTGTGGAACTAATAATAAAGAAGAATCATAGTCCCCTCTGACCGTCTGTGGACTGCACGGCTGTGATGGGCCACTATCGTATGCTAAATGGTATCGATCCTTTTTTAAACCTTGACGAAACGTAAGAGAAGTTTATTAAGTTACACGCAACACAACAGACAGACGTCACAGACATTTGCTCTGCATGGGTTTAGATGTATACTTACTAAACCTGGCCTCATAATAAAGCGGATGGATACAGATTTTCTGTTATTAGCTACACAAAAGAAAAAATCACAGTAAGCCTGTCAAATCAAGAAGCTATCGCATGACAATTTCGGGAAGCAATTTGAGTATTCAGTAAGCTTCGTAAGCTTTTACAACGAAATTATCAGTAAAACAGATTATTTTATGGTTTTGGAGATTTCGGTGGAAAGACATTCAACTGTAACAGGTACATAGTAATCACGCTTTTTACGAGTGATAAGTAACAACTTAAGACAGCACGTTGGAACACGATAAGCACGTTGGGGATTTATGATAACTGAGGCAATTCACTCCCATTACGTACGGATACAGTCGGGTTAACAGATATGCACTCCTTGGTACACCCCACGTCAAGTCCTCAAGATAATCCAATATTTTATAATCAAATTTGATATATTGTCTTACAGTGCGCAGTGATAATGCCAAACCAATTCTGGTGTTAGTAAAAATTAGATAGCATCAGTTTGCTTTTAGTGGGCTAATGAGGAAATTCACAACAAGAACGGCAATAAATCGTGGAATCACACTCATGGATTTGACTTGTGCTCTCTAAGACACGAAGGTATGTGACTCAAGTACTAAACGTATGACCACTAGTGGGACTGGGGAGACATTGAACTCTGTCAATGAGTAGCTTGGATGAATCGACGATTCGGCAGGATGAGCATTCATCATGGTCCCAAACGAAAGTAGCCAACAGATAGAGGTTACTATTGTTATCATGCCAGAAAATGCAGTATATATCGAATTCGCAAATGGGAACTACTAGACAAACGTGATTGAGTGTGTGAGTGACCGTCAAACCACCTTGACTGTCAGTCTCTTCTGAGCTGTTCGTTTCCACATAAAACAAGAGGACGGCCTTCTATTTGAGGTGAATGAAACAACCTAAGGTCCATCGCTTGACGTCTAACGCAGCGAACGGTCATTCCGAATTGAAACCAACGCGTGATGTCCCAACAATAACGTGCGGTAGACATGAGGATCACATCCCCGGCTGAATTCTCAGTAAAACGGAAGGGGCCATTTTTCCTGATCATAAACACATCCAACGCTGTGTAAAATGGGTGGACTCATTTACAAAAATTTGAGTAAGAATATCAGATCTTTCTTGACAAAGAAATTTAAACTGCATGACCTTGAGGCACAGAGCTGGTAGTGGCATAAGTTACAAAACGATTGGACGTACCAAGTGACAAGCGATCTGTAATATTTTGAATTTATATTTTAATAAGACGGTGGGTGAATTGAAACTGAAAATGGTAAAATGAAATTGCTTACGCCAACACATCGGACAGGTATTTTTGTCAAGCACGTAGCATACGGACGTAACCTTCCAATAAACCATTGCTCCAATATATATACCCCTACAGGTTAGCCTGTAGTCCTGACCTAAACTCGATCAAGAATACTTGGAAAGTACTTCATTGACAACCATAGTATGATGTTAGAATCCGCAACTTCACGATGCAGTAAGAGTATAGCTAATGATCGGAGTCCAATCTATTTTGAGTAATTTGTCAAGGACATGTCGAAGTGATGTGCTGACATCTCAAAACAAAACGTGAGAGACACGTTCGATCAATCTCTGTCAGCAAACTACCTATCGAGGTGGTTTTATAACCTTGTACCGGTCATTCCTTCGATTTCTTTCATTGGCTCATTAGAAATAGACATTACCAGTTTACCTTCCGTTGTTATGAAGTGTAATTTACTCAACCACTTGAACAGGAAATTAGAACAACGCGGAGTACTGAAGCGAACCTATCCGTAAAATAGTGGGCTACCTTATGGCTTTGTCGTGAGACGTGCATTGCAAAAAAGTGGTTTTGGATGGTACGGATATCAGAGTTAATTATAATCGAATATAAGACAGTTCAAATAGGTAAGCTCGAATTGGCAGAATCAATATAGAATAGCTTGATGTCGATGTTCTTTTAGCTCATACATAAAGAAACGGCGTCTCACCGAACACGCGTAAGTTCCAGCGAAAATAAAACTCACGCTTAATAAGTTCCGTTTAAATCGACGTGCCAGTGACCACGTTGGATAAATTAAGCGTAATGAACAAACACGATTTGACATTTAGAACCCAAAAGCTCGATGTGTGTACTGAAACACTTCGCCGAATTGTTATTTTGGTAGTTTTCTGTCACTATACAGTTTACCGTTTCAGTCAGTCAAAACTACAATGAAGCAACGTACCGAATCTTTTCGCATCCACAATTATGCCTTTATCAAGATATGGACAACGTGGGAGTTCGGAGAAAGCACAGTAAACAAACAACGGTTTGTTACGCACTTGTGTGACGAAAATGGTCTTCACTGCCACCTAGGAGTTAACTGTTTTAAAAATGGTTGGCTCAGTCACGTTTTGATTCGGAACCCAAAAGATACTAGCCATTAGCCCAAAATAACCACATCAAGTAGGACAGGATGATAACACTGAAGCTGACGGGTATCCATCGTTTTGACACAACTTAGTCACATTACCAAGATGTTGCGAGAAATGTACATGTACACGCATTTCTCTTTCTCCTGTTAGTGTTTCTGGGCACAATTGAGACGCACAAATTGGATAAGGACAAGATCCGTTTCGAGGTTCGCATTCAAGAGACATGGCGGGTGGATGGAGTCGCCGGCCGTCTACTGCCGAAAAAAGCTTCGGCCAACTTGCCACCGTTTCCGATTTGGGCTAAAATACAAGAATCCGTACTGACCAACAGCCGTGGCCAGAAAATTCGCTGCTTATGTCCTGATTTCAAACCGGGAGAAGTCTACTTATTTCTGACGCAGTCTTATCAGGTTAGTGACAGAAACGGTTCGTTTTCGTATAAAACCAACTACTGTTTCTAAAAGGTTTGTTGCCGAATATCCCGGAGACCATAACTAGAGTATAAAAATTTAGGAAACGTAACAAACACTGTGAGCGGTAAGAAGCACTGTAGTTGGCAACGATACACAGAACTGGAAATATCAACCTGGGACAGATGTACCTGTGGCAGACTTGGCTGCCGAGACGAGAAGATCAGAACAACCGTGGTCTGAGCCCCAGTGAGCAACTTCAGTTTACCTGAAAAACTACGTTATTATACAGAGCCTACGGCATCTACACCAACAATTGCTACTAGATGATGAGTGTTACGTCTCAACTGGCTCGCTAGTTATCACATTTCACGGTTGTTTGAATCCGATATGCGCCCAAACAACTTGCTTTATTCACCACGTCCTACAAACTAATCTGATGTAGCAAATAACCGCTGATTTGTTTGGTAAGCGCCGATCAACCACAGTTCCGCTTCCTGAAACTTGCGCATGGGTCAAGTTCTTGGACAGGAAACCGCATCAGTCTCATTAGATAACCGATTCAGGTTTGACAGAGTTCAGAAACTTGGCAGGATGGTATACGGCTACTTTCATATACAGAAACAATGAATAAAGTTGGGCTGCTAACAACCTGAATGTGAAGCGTCGAGTGAATAGATTACAAGTATATCACCTATTCACTTACGTGGTGCGGTTTGGATTGGAATTAGTTGTGGAAGCCGCAGACAACTGTATCATGTTCTACTAAATGAACTGAAAAATGTCCGCACTCCCCACGACGCTGAAGCACACACGCCACAGGTGATTAGTGGAGGTCAGGCTGAGACCAATGATTAATCTCATTTGCCTTCAAATAGGGGGAATTAACGACTTCATACAAACCAAGGCAGACATTCATGCAATTAGGAGAAAACTATGGCGTCAGAATTTGCCGACTTGGCAAGCAACCATACAGTTGTAACTACTGCGTCTAATGTACTCGAAGTTTTCGTTTCCAAGTGAAAGCAAGTCACTACTCACAGGCGAAAATGATCGAGTATTCAGATATGATAGTTCGTTCATGCTTAATGTGATTTCAATGACAGTGGTCAATATGGCTGCCCCATGAAAGCATGGCCGGAGTCCTAATCCCTGTCATGGCAAAGACAGGCACTACTGAGGAGTCCAAACAAGAGCGAAACTCCAGTTTGGTACATCTTTTCGAATCAGACTTGCTGAAAAATCTAGCTGGATGGGAAGGCTACGATAAAATATAGGATGATGTTCAATTCGCAACTAAGTCGTCTGTCTCATCTTCTGAGTAAACCTATGAGAAACAGCCACCGCGGTTTTGACGAACACTACACTACAGCCATAAGGCAACTCAAGCTAATGCCAAGTTTGGTAACCTGGTAACTCCGTCTTTCGAACAAACACTCCATGACCGTTTTTTTAAAAAAGCGATTTGAGCTAATAGAACAGAGGAAATGGAAGTGTGATAATCCACTGGACCAAAAGTCCATGAACGATTAGTGCCGATATGATACGCCCCACCCGTAAGATGGGTGCAACCATAGAACTTTCACGAGGAACCCAGCTCACCAACAGTCATTATTTCTTTATCAGGAAACAAGCAATGCGTTTGAAGGTAAAAACATCCTTTTCATTGATCCCACATAATTATAATGTAAAACAAGAGAAAGTTATAGCAATTGTTGTAGAGCCTGATATGTGACGGATTTGCCATCAAGCGTCGTTTTTTCAGTCACACCATTTTTGTTTGATCACTTGACTCCTAATTCAAAAAGGTCCCGAATGACAATCGTATGGAGCTGATGTTGGACTCTCAAAGCATAGTCCTACCATGGCGGGAATCATGGCGACGCCGGCTGAACAGGTTCGTTCGACGTGCCGCTAAGGGCCGATGTCGCGGACTGACACAGGACAACGATCCGCACACCAACGGTGCGCGGATTAGACGAGTTCAGCGACTTCGCACTGCACCCGGTTACTACGCGGCCAATTTCAACTCTGATCGAATAGTTAGCGACGGCTCGCTTCGTCGAACACCCACGCGTCGAGCATCGGTTAGCAGACCGTCAGGATCGCAACCATTTCAACAACTGGCTTCCGATCAGGCGACCAATCAAGGCCACAGATCCCAAAGTAATCAACCACAATTTACCTACTATAACCCATACATGGCATATGACAATAGCAAGAAGTATTAACTAGTATCTTCTTACCAGTACTCTGTCGAAAGAACTGAAATTTCGACACTGCATTCGCGCTGCTGCTAATCCATAACATCACGTTTACCACTATCTGCAGTGTTATTGTCCATTCATAATTTTTCAACTGTAGTAATACATACATTTTCAACTGCACAAAAATGAAGAGGAAACTAAACCACTTATTCAAGTGACGTGAAAGTTTTCAGATTCGGTGACCTACTTCAAGTTGCAAACACTGTCATCAGCCAAACGAGAGCAACAGTGTCCGGTCAAACACATCATGTGCACTCGACTCACTGTGTATTTACCCACCCTTCTTTCTATTTCGTATTTCTGTCCACATTATTTTCGTCGTTGTCTACACCATATTCAAGCACAGAGGTTCAACTCTGTTGTCTGAACTACATTGACTCGTCTATTCACTAGCAAATACACACAAACGAACATTATTTACGACTGGTTTCCAAATCTATGCATCACAATCAATGGACTCTCGGAAAATACGACCGACTGAATCCAGTTATAGCAATCTTTGGCACTAGATAACGGTGACTTCAACAAACAGGCCGAAAAGCAAGATAGGCCAACGTTAGTTAGGCTAAGCCTTGGGTTGCATACAAAAATAGGGCTTAACTCTAATGTTATAGGAACATGTCAGGTCTTGTACATTATTAAAGTCATCTTTTCGGGCATACACATTATGTATTGAAAAATACATATTAAGTAGGATAACCAAGCCAACCAGAATTTCAACGACTGCAACTTTAAGCAGCAAATGGTTCTAAAAATCCTAACCAGATTTGTCAAGCACAGTAACACTCGTGGTATCGATCAAAGATGCATTGCTTGAAAGCAAGTAAGCTGTTAATGACTTGAAATAAGTGCGTATATCACCGCGAATGAAGATGAGTAAGACGAAAACATTAAAGGTGATAAACGTGAATGGCTTTTATACATGAGCAATCGAAATTTCTGACCATCTGCTAGAAATGTGTTGAGAACGATTCAAGAGAGGACAGCAAACGGCAGAACTAATCAACTACGTCGAAATTCCCGTGCAACATAAGATTAAAGTCGCTAGAAGACAGAAGGTGGGAGTGCTAGAAATCGTACAATAACAGAAGCAAGGCTAAAACTAAGCCTTCATCCCATGTGTCTAGTATGTCACATAATTGCGAATGTAATTTGGTGGCAACATGGTGTAGCAAAGTGCAGGTCCATCTGAGAAGACAGCATTGTATAACAAAAGAGAAGAGGATGAAACTCAGGTTCATACACATATTTACGCCTTCCTCAATCATGTTGCATGTTAAGGTCAAACAGAGGAAAGCAAGCAACGGTTGGTCAATGATAGGGTGTACAAATCGTGGTTTGTTGAAATAGACAATTTCGGGCACGAATGTCGTAGGAGACAGAGTATGACCAAGGGATGAGATCGGGTACTCAATGTATAAACGCGTATACACACAGAAGGAACACGCAAACACAAAGGTTAGTGCCAACAAAAACGTTCATTGAAAAGAAACAACCGACCGGAGAGATTGGAGTTCAAAACTATTTCAAGGTTGAAACGGGATGGTATGAAGCACGACGGCTTACGGAAACCAACAAGAACCGGTGATAGGGGAAAAACAAACGGGCAAAACCAGTCCAATAAAGTTATATCAAGTGAAGCTCATCTAAGAAGATATACATGCATAGAGAATGAAGAGCTCGCAAGCAGAAGTCAATGTGCATAAAAAAACAAACGAACAAACAAACCAAGTGAGTGGATGGTCATTACTGAGCTAGGGATGAGATGAATGGATTGAAAGCCGAGAGGAACGTCCAGCTGGTTGCAGCGAACAGCTCGTGATGAAAAAGCAGACTGACAGAATCTTAGAATTCTTCCGGCTCATCACCCTCTGGAGCAGCAAATCCATCCTGTGGTTAGGGTCAAACAGACAAAAGTATAACAGTGTAATCAATACCTGATAAGAAAGGTGACATCTCATAAACCCAAAGGCTCATGTTCAATCACTGAGCGCAAACAATGTGCTTTATTAGGATGGAGGTCATACAATGCCTTCAGAAAGTCAACCATCGAAACCTTTTTAGAGCTGCATGCCTGGGATGACACCGACAAGTAAGCAACAATGATATTGGAAAAGGAAAATTTTCTGACAAAGTTCGGGGAAGCTCATTAGCTCAGGCTTTAAGAATATCTAGACTTAGAGCATTGCGTCATGAAGTTTACATGCTAACTATGCTGTCTTACGGATACGGCAGTATTCATGAGTACAACTCGACTGTCTGAATCGTCAAATGCAACAGTGGGTAATATAGCAAATTTCTCAGTTACGAAGCGACTAATATACTTGAATTTAGACAGACGTTTTCATGAGATAAATCCCATTCCTATCCCTATCCTCTACCTGTAAACCAACACTGCAGTCTTTTTTATCAAAGTCATGCGGCGTATAAGTAACAATATTTATGCGTTATTGTGATGGTAGTGAGTATGTAACAAAAACGTTTCAACGAGATATTTAAAACATATCCAGTTAACACCCGACTCAGTGGTGTGCAGTACGATTGTGTAAAATAGAAGATAGTGCAAAAGACAAGAAGTTTACTCACCTCGGTAGCGTAGAGTAGTTCAAATATGCTTTTGGTCAACTCTACTTCCCGATTTTCCTGACAGAGAATTTCGATTGACCGCAGCTTATTGAAGTAGAAATCACGTTCTCTGAGTAAGCCTTCGATGGTTGATTTATTCTGTTCGGCCTGTCAGAACAGGGAGCAACCGGTGCAATTAAATTTAACTAGGTATGTTGCACGTCTAGCAGTAGGATATTAAGAAAGGACAGCGACAAGTAGAGCACAGACTTTCAGAAAAGGAACATGACATAGTGCCGTTATTCAATCTTTTGAAACAGTCCCATAACATCCAGTTATCCAAGACTAAACAATGACAACCAAGGTAACCGGGGTCTCAATCCGTGGTTAAGTGATCAATGTTTGGCTATAAAAAAAACTGACGGTAGTAAAGAGAAAAGTGAATGTTAGTACCGAACAGCTGTCGTATAATAATAATAATAACCGTAAAAACATAAAAGTGAGATTAGATTAGGTTGAAAATAGTTCTAAAATGTAACAGTTGGCCAAGTATCAGCGCAAGGGATGTAACGGCCAATTCAGACTCCCCCCAGATGCGTACATACCACGTAATCTGTACGAAATTTGAAGTAATCTAAAGGAATACTTACGTCACCTACACGATTGGCAGCATCTGCTTCGGATTAGCCTGCTACAGTGACCGAAATACGCCTGCGTATAACATTTAGTACGGCTGGCTTGCGCTGCATTACTTGTAACTCCACTTACACACCGTATATTCAGCATGAACCCGAGTGAATAAGATCAGGAGGCGTGTGAGTAGAGATCTTTGTGTCCAACCCGCCAACGGTGATTAGCCAACTATTGGGCTAGCATGAAGGTGAAACCTTTGTATCTCGGCAGAACAAATAGTAACTCCAACGATAAAATCTATACTGGTAAGAAACTGCATAAGTAAGAGAAAGAACAGAAGCAAAGCATAAAATTGTGCCGAAAAGCAAACCAGGCTTTTATCATATAATGCACCAACAAAGAAGAAGGAAAGGATGGGTAGAAAGTTAACGTGATTCAAGTTACTGAGAAGAAGAATGAGTAATTTACCAGGCAACCGCAGTCGCTGGTTAGAAAGAAAAAATAAATATAACCGATATAACTTACTTGAGCCTAACGTACTCGTCATCTTTTTGTCGACGGTAAACTACGAGTATGTTGACGACCTAATCTGGAACGGTCAGCGCATTCATCGCAACGTCCTACAGTCGTCACCATGACCTATATAGCACAAACTGGTTCCAGTGCGTACCGCGCGCTTGGGTACATCGTCATTCAACTGCTGTCCACTAAATTTTCAGGCGCTCGTGCGGAACCATATACATACACATGGAGAATCTCCTCTTACACTATTTCATATCCGCTACTTCTATCGGCCCAACGATAACTTATAATTACCATTATAGACAGCAATACAACAGTGGCTCATGCGGATGCTTAAGTGTCATGCAACTAGGAAGAAAAATGCAAGCCTTGATCAGAGAGCAAAAACAAGAGGAGAGGTAATGGGACCTAACTACTAAAAACAGTTAGGCCTGCAAATGAATGAGTAATAAGTGAAAGTAAGGTGTCATCAGGAAGACAGCTTCCTTACAGCCTTCACTATCTCATCTCATTAAAAACAGACGACTCGGTCAAACAACAACATTCACACCATTGGACTCGATTAACCGCCTTCTCATCTAAAGTCTCCAGCCACCGACTCAGCACGTCGCGAGGTCCCCAACCCAGGAGACCAACCCAACTTACAGTGGCCAATCCCTTCGTGAACGATTTCATTTCTCTATGCCAGGTCATCGTCTGTCCACCTCGCACCTTACGTCAGTCGGACGCAGCGTCGGTAAACAGTGCTCGGTGTGGCAGACAACTAGCCGGCATCTTTAGTGCATGGTCTAACCCTCTAAGTCTATGCAAGTGTAAGGAGTGAACAAAATAACTCGACTGGCAATCACTACTAAATACCTTTTCGTCAACACCCGTTGGTGCAACCCGATGCGAGCGATAAAATACAGACGGTTCACATCTTCCACACCGAATGGTCAAGTTTTACTGCCGTAAAGTAATACAGCCCTCACTGCCGCTTTATACATGCGACCTCTGGGCCTCAAAGAAGTGCCTCTCAGTCGCCGGGTGTCTTAGATTAGGTAATACCGTCTTAACGTTAAGA
>LUCH01002311.1:68466-83694 GCA_013368495.1 Paragonimus heterotremus
CACTGATTGTCAAATGAGTTCTTTCGTTCATTTCTTACACTTGCAAATACTTAGGTGGTTAGGTCATGTACTAAGGATGCCAGCTAAGCGTTTGCCACACCGAGCACTGTTTGCCGACGTTGCGGCCGATTGACGCAAGGTGCGAGGTGGACAAGCGATGACCTGGCGTAGACAAATGAAATCGTTCACGAACTGGTTGGTCACTGTAGGTCGGGTTCGTCTCCCGGGCTGGAGCGCTAACGACTCACAGAGTCGACGGCTTGAGACGTTAGGTGAGATGGCGGCTAACCGAGCTCAGTGGCGTGAATGTTGTCGTTGTTTGTCCGAGTTGTCTGTGAAGTGAGTGCACTTAGTGATGCGGGGCAGTGAAATTCGTAAGGAAGCTGTCTTGCTGATAACACCTTACTTTCACTTACAGCTCGGTTGTTTGTTTGCAAGGTGTAGGCGCCTTGATTTTGTATATTTGCATAGAGACGTAGCTATTTTTAGTGACTAGATGCCTTCCCTTCCCGCCTTTTTTCTTCTCTCTTCCTAAACAGGGTTTGTGTGGCAGTTATGCATCCATGTGAACCAATGTTGCATTACTGTCTATGATGATGATGATGATGACTAAACCCCATCTGTTGTTCCCTAATGTCTGCCTCCCGAACAGCAAATGAGTCAACGAAGCATAATGGATGCCAGAACCCTAGTAATGGCTGGGATCAAACTAATTCTTCTGAGGTTTCCGCGTGAGCCCAAAACTCCTTTCTTGAATATGAGAACTAATATCGAGTTACCCTAGCACGGAAGGATGGTCTCTGTCGTTCACACAAGTTGAAACAACTACGTCAAGGTCTTTACTAAAACTTCTGCATCTTCGTTGAAAAGTGCCGGCACGAGATCATCTGGACTAGCACTCCTATTAGGTTTGAGAGACTAAATGCAATTGTCGGCCTTAGCTGTAGTGGTATATTGCAAGTATGTGACGGTAACACATTAAAAGCAACAGGACAGCTAAATTGACCCTCAAAGTGTTCTGCCCAGCAGTCTAACTTTCCGGATTTATTAAGGATGATTCTTCAACCTGCCTCGCTGATAGCCCCCTGATAACCGGTCACTTGGGACCAGTTGCACGGATAAGTTTAGAGTTTGTCAGTGTTCCCTGAAGCAAAAGCAATTTGTATTTTCTTAACTTTCCTCATAAGCAAAGCCTCACGATTCGTGATCCGCCTACACCTCTCAGCTACCTATTGATATTTCACCTAAACTTGTTATATGGACTTCCAAGAGAAACGTTCAACCGACATCTAACAACTTCAGAGATTCCTCTGCGATTCAGTGCGTGTTTGAACCCAGAACCACCGCGACGCATACTATAGCACCCTCTACATAAATCAGCTGCGGGACCTGAGTTCAGTAGTTATTAAGATCGTCGGGGTGAGAATTGTTGAGCTGGTTTGGTAATTATGCTTTACGGATGGTATAGCCAGTTTCCTAACAGTCAGCCGTTGCTCTCGGTGGGGTCGTTGCCCAGCAAAAGTGAGAACGAAACGACAACATACTAAGGTATGATCGGAACCCAATTATGTAGACCAATAAGAACGACACTCATGAATGGAGCCCTGCCACCCATAAATAACAGCTATGTGGTCTATCTGAGACAAGGCCGGATTCGAAGAAGGATGGTGCCAAGTATAACAGTGATGCGCAAGATGGTTAAAACTCGTGCTGGATAAAAATAGCCTAAGCTCAACGCACAACTGTAACAGTCACCCATCATTATCCGATCGATGTGACGTTATCCCAAACCTGTTACCTAAACGAGATTAGGCTTCACCAAGGCGATTTACCTGAAGTTCATATCTCCAGCTAGAATAACTATATCAGAATCAAGTGTCAACCGAAGGAGAGCAGCCAGATCCGAGAAAAAGGTGTTCTTGACATCGATGTCACTAGTCAGCTGGAGCATAACCATATACAATGAAAAGATTTCTGAAAGTCTTGTATCTAGAGCTGGTCTCCACACAACCTGCAAAACGGACAGCACAAGGTCTAGTGTTGACAGGAATCCAATCTAACATTGCGACTGCGCCCGTCGAGTTACTGGAAGTGTATAACCTGTATCGGGCAGGCAGTGTGGATGCTGTTAGTTCCATACGTCGACTAATGTCCTGAATTCTAGTATCCCAAATGCAGCAAACACCGACATACAAAGGGTCCAACGTTCGTGCGATGGGCGGCCTGTTGACCAATTTGTTTTAGAGTGCGAACGTTGAAAACATTTCTACTGATTCGCAAACTAGGTTTAAGCAAGGGACGAAGAGGACCTGAAGCTTAGTGGTAAGAGATGGGACTTACTGACACAGTGTTATTATGATTAGTTATATCTGTTGCGAGACCTGTAGAGTAATCATCAGAAATGGAGATCGGGGGGGGGGAGCTGAGAGCTAAATTTACTAGGACAGTGGGGAAGGGGCTAACAATAGCATTTTTTCGCCTATTCACCCTGCCGCATGCGACGAATGGGGTGACCCGGTTTATACTGCGAGACGGCCGATGCAGTACGTAATTACCGGTGTTATGAATAGTCACAGTTGTATGTGGATTGAGATATCGCCAAGACGACTAGGGTTCTCAACCAAAGTCTTTGGCTCAAAAGCCTGTGCCGCGAAACAGCGGGTGGGTGGCAGTGTGCCAAAATAGTATTTGTTCCGGAAAAAAGACGCACAACTTCTTCCAACTTCAAACATGGAGGACCAGGAGATTATCGCTTGTCAGACTTATACCCACTGGTCTGTCGGTATGATCGTCACATCGTCCGTCCAGTTTAGCCTAATAGGTCATCAAGACGTGCAAGCCGTTACACCACGTCAAAGTCCATTCTCGTTGTGATGGTACTGGTAACTACTGAACGCAGGTGCACAAAATATGGCGCTTGATTACACGGTAAGTTGAGTGGAATAACTAGTGTGGTTTATTGTCAGAAAATTTTCGAAGACTTGTTCCGAAAGGAAAATCAAGATGCTTTGGAAACTGGGATCGCGATAAAAAGAAACGTATGTTGATTTCACACCTAAACCTCGGAGAACACATGATGCTCATAAAAAGTTTTGCCCTTGTGCCGAAACCCTATGCAAACAATGAGCCGACGCGTTTTACAATAATACAGTGTGGTGTAAAGTGGTGACCAACCAAAATGAGAAGACAGGCAACAACGAACCCCACCGATCTGTCACGGCGACAATGCTCTTGGGCAACAATACATTAATGGTTTCAAGGTTGTTGCCTCTCAGCGGGTGGTTAATCAGCGTTGGAGGAAAAACGCACTCTATCGTTTTAGTACACATAAAAAACCACCGATCGACTTAGGGATTAAAAAAACCGGAAAAAAACACGTCAACTACACAGCCTATGAATAAACGAATACATCGCCTTCACTATCGAATAGCTATCTTACACTGGAAAGACGGGTAGCAGAACCTGCGATGTCTTATACGAGGACATTTTGTTTGCTTCTCATCAGTTGTTGCAGTAAAAACTACACGAATTATCCACAATGAGTGGAGAAAGCACCAACAGGCAAATATGGCACGGATGCCAGTGACAAGCTACTGACGTTCCAAACACAATGGTATGATGTGATTATTGCTATTGATTTTAGTATGAACATGGAAATCCCAAGAAGTACGGGTCGAAAGTTGACTGATGAGAGTTCGCGGTCACAGTGACGCGGATAATGAAAGTGAGGATGGTATATGTCAAGCGCTTCCGAAATTCATTTGGGGGTACCGATGTTCAAAAACATTCTGATTCAGATGAGGAAACATAGACAAGGGGTCCGATGCACTCGAGACAAGTTTAGGGTAACATGATTAAGCACACGGTTGCAGGAAAGGAAGACAGGGTTTCGGCAACCATATAGGGTGGTGATTGAACCTGATCGATAAATCAGTCAAATTACACTCAGATAAGCTAGGATAACAGCCAATAAACTGATGACCGCTGGTTGCAGTCTCGAACCTAAGAAGCATTGTGTGCTCTTGCCTGAGAGTGAACAGAATCACAATATTCAGTCTACATGTGAGTCACTGAGTTAGGGGAGAGAGAACGCAACGTAGAGTATAAACCGAAAACGTCTTTCATAACGTCACTATCATAGAAAGCAGCACATGAATGCCTGATATCGATGCGTGGTTTACATACAATCAGTAGAGAATGAAGACTTGAGTTAACGGCAGAAGAAAAAAGGAAAACGATTTGTCTATCCAACAAATTTAATACCAAGGTATAAACCTGCGCCTGACAAAAAATAAGTAGCCGATTTATAAATGAGGGTAAGGAAGGTCTACAGGATGTCCTAATATATCAAGTTCCAAACTCCACTCAACCCAAATGGAAGAGGGTGCTCGAGCTGGGGAATTCGATCTTGAATAACGTTTTCGGCTAAAAAATTCCAAGCTATATCAACCCAAACCCAAGAACTGTATTTTACTAATAACCATTTTCATATCTCCGAGCAGTCAATGCATCTTGTGACAATCCGTTAATAAATCGGTAGAAACACCGAAATGACAGATAAGTAGTTGACACCGTCAGTGTATGATCAAAACCAAAAGGAACACATCGGTATGGAACAAGCCCATAGTGCTCAGAAATCGAAGTGATACATTAATAAAATGATCATTAAAATTGTCTCATCAAAAATAAAGTCAATATTTAGTAAGCCCATTGTTGAGAAACATCTCCTAACGAAGCAGCCAGGACGCATCACACCTTACCGATCGATCGACCCAGTTTTGGGCGGTATGGTGGCAGTGTGGTTCCACTCAACCAATCAGACAGCAGCCGTCCGGTCGAACGCCTGTACGCTATTTGGACGTTTCTCACGGGTTTGTTTTCTGATGCCCGCTGTAACGTGATTTGTTCCAACGTCCTGACTGCCACATATGACTGTTTCATCTGATTCGCTCTTCGTCTGACTGCCATACATGATCGTCTCGTTTGATTTGCTCTGCGTCTTGTCGGCCATATAAATCGTTTGGCCTTACAAATTTAAGGTCCTGTGGCCTAATTCTGATTCGTCCTTCCAATAAACGGTGTTGCCGCGTCTCTCCACCTTCTCGCTTTTGGGTCAAACGGTAGAGCGCGTAACAAAAGGAACGATTCAATACTCATCGATTGACATGCATTTCTATACCCTTGGCTACTTGGGCTCTGGATCTTAAGCTTTATACTGGGGTTTCAAAAACGATCAACTAATTTCACCCGGAATTGAACCGATGACGTTGATTAGCATGATAACGAAACGTTTGCAAGCTAATCAGCAACAACGTAGACAATGTCCTCCTCCGATTCATCAATCTATTCAATCATATCCCAGACACTTAACTTTGCGCATTCATAAAAAAAAATAAAGAAAGGAATTCTACTGACCTTCGGGATTAAATATTCGCACGCCAACCTCATTGGTTCTCACCCGCTGATGCTACCGACGCGCATAAGTAAATGCAGACGTAGATAATCGTATATCTGCAGATAGTTTACATTCTCTACTCCATTCGGCTACTTTTCGAAGCTGAAGAATAATACCGTTCATAAGATAACAAGCTTCCAAAACACTGGAAAGACGACTCATTGACACCACGGTTAACTTCGATCGTAGACTACTGCAGCCTAGAAATTTGTCTTATTTCCTATAGTAACTGCCATAGCATAAAAACTGAAATGAAAAAAAGGTTAACAATCTTATCAATTTGAGAAGTGCTGTTTTATGGCCAGACTGCTGCCAGGATGATCATGGCCAACCCGAGGCATGGTACCCAGGAGTGAAATACAAAGCTGAAAAAGTATGTGAACACTCGAGTTGGTGTGCGCTTGTTACTCAAAGCATTTAGAAAGAAACAAGCCGATGATCAACCAAAAACTCGCACGAAAATGACGGGTTGACTATTGGCAGAAAATCAACGGTAGACGCAATTGAATTCACGGAGAGAGATGACTGTTTTGTTCGAGCTTGATAGACTGTTCCGTCCCAGTAACCATATGGTATACCATAAACAATTCTCTAAATATTTCATTGTGCATACTTTACTATACGAGGCACTAATGCTTCTTTGCCTCATGTTACTTTCGTAACAAGCATGTGACCTAAGAACACTTGGTTAACTAAGCTAATAACAATCATTTACTACACAAAATATGACTCTGGATGGGTCGCTGCTGAATGGTTCACTAACTGATCATTCACTAACCGAGAAGTAGAGCATGCAATGGGTAGTGTGGGTTTTGATCGGTAAACGCACTGGGGTTATGTCACTCAGCCAAGACCTGATGATCATTTTCACACACTCCAATCATTACAAACGTTGCAGTGAGAGCAAAGGTAAAATGTGAAATAATTTAATCGAAAGATTAGACGTATTAGGTCGTTACACCAAGTTTAACTAGCACAATCTGAAGAAAGCCTATTCGTCTACAGACAGGGCTCTCGGATAGTAAACTTCCTGAGGTTAGAAGCCCCCAATGAACGTTTTTTCACATAAAAAAATATTACTGCTTCGATGTGATGATCGCGGGCACAAACAAGCAAAAACTGGAGAGAACCAAAGGTCGGTCATGTTTAGTGGATGAGCCATCATGTGCACAGCAGCGCATGGGTGAGATCAACTGGAATTCAATCGGAAAATGGTAAAAGGGCATGAATGCTAGTGGGTAACTAATCAATAATACGTTTCCCGTTAATGACAAGGTTGAGCGACAAAAATGGTACTGATTGGTATACTATGATCTAACAGTTGACCTCCCCTATCTAAAGCAAACAAATGGTGAGGTTACATAGCCGAGCAGTAGGTGCATCCAGACAAGGACAGTAGGACTTGTAAAACCATATAACACTATCCATCTTTTTAAATCTAAGATGATCGGGGAATGTCATGCCAGCTGAACAAGCCAGTTTGGCTATATTATATCCACAGGGACAGAGAGTAACCGAAATACAGTTTAAGCTATTGCATGGAAAACTTTAACGTTTTCGTGCGTGCTATCATCATCTGTTGGTCGCCAGTAGGAATCAGAGCATAAAAATCATCTAAGCAACCTAACAACGTTCGATAGCCCTACCATCTTCAGCTGACGGAGCAAACCAAAGAAAAAATCGATATTGGAGCACAGGTCAATGTGTGAGTAAAAAGAGTTGAATATCAGACGATTGTTGTAACAGTAACATAGATACAATGGCAATGCGATGAGCTGTATACATTAAGCTAGTCAGAAAAATCAGGCTAAAACAACTGAAAGTCATATTCCAATTTAGCTGTGAGTTTGGTACGCTTATAGATTTCTAAAATCTGGCAGGAACATTCAAAGTAATAAGCACTGAAGCTTGTGGCGTTGAGTTTGGTCGGACAATCTAGTCGAATGATCGCGAAATTTATGCTTGGAGGGAAGATCGGCATTCATTCACCAATGGGAATAGGATGAATGAGGCGGTAAAAAAGCGACGGGTACTGTAGTACGATGAAAGAACAAATATAAAAACGTCACTGTTCCAAGCGACACATATTACAGCCATTTATATCCCATAATGTGACAAATGACAGGCACCAAATCTAAATTGTCACGTTGCGCTCATAAAGGTGGAAAAACAAGATTTGAATAGAACGAGTCGTAAACTGATCATATTAGTAATTAGGCTTGCAGCAATTGGTTCCACAGTGCACAGTCAGTCGCTGTACTTGGTGTTGGCAGAAATTCTCAAGTACCATTCGTTTACTGACGAATGAGACTTTCCGGAATACACCAACAGTTCACAGGCAAGAAATTCGTGACAATAAAATAACTGGATCGAGACAAGCCACGTCAAATAGATAAAACAAAACAAAAAAAGGTTCGGCCACCTACACAAACAGATTACATCAGACAAAACGGTCAACTTTATAAGCCACAAGCGACAAGCCGCTAGTCTGTTATCAGCCAACGCAAACGCAGTCGAACGATGTCTCTTGTCTAAATGAAGCAGATAAATGCATACAGACAGTAGAATAGTTGCATGATCGAACATATCCTAACTGATGCCAAAATGATACAAAAAACAGTAGATCAGTGAAGTTTAATAATTGAACTGCAAGCCGGTTGCATCACCAGACTAAAAAGATCCGAAACATTAGGCTAGTTTACGATCGTTAGAAAAAATCAGATTAATGTTGAAATCAATCAGTGTATACAAAAACAAAACGACAATAGCAGCTAGTCCATTTTGTCAGCATAATGATCGATTCAAAAGAATTCAGTTCTTGTTGCATGACTCTCAAATACGAACATACACTTCGCGATCGATATAACTTTAATCAGCATGCACAATGAGTTGTTACAAGTTGATGATGACACGGTTTCGCAGTGTTTCATTGATCATTCTAAATCTTTCAGTAGTGAAAGACAGCCCAATTTGATTTCTCAACTGAGATCAGGCCTGCTTAGTGGTAACAGTGAAATAGAAAGTATACGATCGCGAGTTCGAGCCCTGTCTACCCTGCTCGTACTCGTCAAAATCCAGATATGACAGCGTTTAGTGCACATATGCCGTACGACAAGAAAGGCGGAAGTATAGAACTTAAAAGCCCAACTTAACCGAAGTGTGAACTTACATGTGTGTCTTGGCATTACTCGTAACAAGAAATAGGCGCATCAACCGATAGCATTAAGAATGACCGTCTAATTAACGGCAACAGCTGACCTCGCGGTCACTCAGTAGCAATGGGGACAATCAATTAGCCACAAGTACGCCGGTTTGAACCCGTGATGTCACGACTGCTCTTGTCTAGGTTCAAACGGTCTGACAATATCCAGCCCCGTAAGTTACCTGACAACAAACACAATGTCGTGTGAAAAGGCGAGAAATTTAGCTACTTATGAATCCCAGAAAACACAATATGCTAAATCTGCCAACCAACACAACTCATTACCATTAACGGTATCCGACAATGAAAATAGCGATCACATACGAGATCGTTGAGGCATCCTCTGCATACTTGTTTAATCGGTTTCGCGTGCTAACACGCGAGTTTCAGCAACGCTGGTAGCGAGAGAGGTAACCCATCATTAGAGAGTAACATCCAAGGAGTATCAATCACCAAAGTGTTCGCCGTATTTTTACATTTGTCGATAATAACGGACCAGCTAAGCAAAGCGAAGCTATCAACCTTTGGTTTTACTCCTGTTACACAGCTAACCAAATAACATTGATATTGATTAGGATCTGCTTAAATCATCCAGGAATCTCAATTTCTAATGTGTTAGAGGCTCTAACCAGCCTAACTCTTTGTAGACTTTATTCGGCCTGACAAAGAAGTGTAGAACGATTTCCGTACCAGTCGTAGTTGTGTTGATCAAATATCCACTACCAGAGAAACCCTACGAGGTTGACACATATAGTGATATTCTCTGGACATTTGTGTGGCGTTCGACTATGTCAACAGAGCTTGTTCTTAGATCACGTCTGAAGAAAAACGGGATGGTCATGGTTAACTCATTCGACTTTTGCATATACAGACGACTCGACGAGTAGGCACTTACGGGATTTTTCAAGACTTGCTTTTGGTTAGTGCCAACAAGCGACAGGGTTAGTGGTTGACATTGGCACACCTATCCTGAAGATCACATAGAAAAGGCATTTATTTTCTGATGGTGGTAACCACAACTTACATGAAACTGTTCCCAATTAGAGTACGCTGTAGCACGGTTTCAATCTGTGACGATGCACAAACAGCGCAAATAGTCTTGGACAGATGTCGGCGGGGACGAGAGCGAAGCGACTAACGAAGGTACTTAAAAGATTATAAATACATTTATCAATCAGCCTCACCTTTAGCGGTGGAAAGCTGTGAACCAATCTACCTCCAGTATATGCTTTGTAAAGCCTCAATCACAGTATCCGAAGTCGTCTGGAAAGAACAGCGCGGCGGTCAGACTACGGCTTGAAACCAGCGCCTAAAACAGTGGACGGCAAGACTTATCTCCGTCAACTGAACACGTGTTCTCCGTTGAAGAAATGGAGGAATCCCAACATCTATAAACCGAAATCAAAGGTACATGAGAGAAATCTGCCAATATATTGAATGCATATTTGTTCTACCTCACACTGAGCTTAATCGAATCATCACATTAAGACGTTCAGCCATGACTGTTGTGATTAGTGTCCAAACTGTTCGATCGTCTCGAAAGTATCCGTAGGACCTACACCATTCACTTTCACCGGCAATCCAGTGATACCAGTTACTCGGCTGGCGAGTGGTAATATGATAAACACCCGTACTATGGCCTATGCACCATAAATATAAAACATGTCTGACTTGATTTCCGCAGGATCTGAGCAAAACAGAAAAGCTACACCATCAGTGAGCAACTTATCAAAAGTACCGCAGTGCACACACCCGTTTGGTCATGAACTATAATCGAAGGCACTGTAGCTTAGGTTCCCGATGTTCCCAACAGTATTCCATAGAACGACAGAATAAGGATAATGTACGAAGCAAACAAATGAATAAACAAAACGATAAAAGTTTATGGGAAAAAGTCAACAATCTTTCGAGTGTGATCTCATCATTAATCATGACACACTATAATGCCCGACAGTCTCCTTAATCCGCGAAGTGGAAAGTCGTGTACTTCCAGCTAACGAGCTGCATCTCCCAATCTATCTCGACGGGGTAGCTGAAGCTCTTACAATCCAAGGCCACGTCACTACTTGATCACTCCACGATTTCATCCCATTGTCAACAGTCTCAATGAACAACAAGAAGTGCAACAGGAGCTGCGTTGGCATGTGGAGTAAACAACTACCCAAGGTATACTGTTTTCATTACCTCGGTCGTGAACTTAGCGACCTCCTAAATACACACAACGTTGCTCACACAATTAGCTCACTTGATGCAGGTTAATTTGCTGGCACAAGTGGGGATCGAACACACAGAGCTTATACACATCTGCACGAGTAAGCGGAGGTTTTGATCTGCTGAATGAGACAGACTGCACATGCACAGTACCACTTTTGTTCAGTCGACAATCGCCAAAGCAGTGTTCACAATTAGTAGACAATAAATTACTGTTAAAATTATCATGTTTAGGAAATTTCTTGACATAGGATTACTTGGAGAACAGGAAAATCAAGTACACGGTTTCAAGCCAAAATAAACATTCAACACTAGGGACAGTTATGATCAACAGAACTGTTAAAGTACCGTAGTTATTACAAGAATAGTTGAAACAAAAATGGCGCTAACCAAAAACACATACTTCTATATTCAGCTGTTCAAACTGCTGTCGAAGAGCCTGAAGTTCGTTGGAATCACCAGAAGCAAGATGATGATTACCGAGAGAGGCGGAGGTCGGTTGACTGGTGCGAACGGTTGTGACTACTGGAAAATGGACACAATGCAAAGATAGTTATGCTTAAATTCGGCGGCAGTATCATGTTTTGTTCTCTCATACTCATTCATAACCGGTAGCTTCCATGCTGAGTTCATGTGAACAGAAATAACGAGGCTATTATAGTAAGGTGAAAAGTTTGTTACTGTCCGAAGCTGATACCCATCAGCCAAAGCAGATAGCCAAATATACTAGGCGAAGCATCCTTAACATTAGCACACGATAGGTGCGTAGAAAGGATTAGTAATTAAACAGATCGATAATTGTCAGATGGACAAACGGTAGGAATCATAGTAGCACCTGGAGTAGTTGACCAACAACTTGTACATACCAATGGGTGTCAATTTCTGAATGGATCTGTCTTAATGTCCCAAATTAAAGTGCTTAGATGATCGAAGGGACACTGTACATTCATGACAGCACGTAAAGATGCGAGTCCGTATGGAATGAACGAACAGCGAGATGATGGAAAGGAAAATGTACACAGGATCAATGTTGAGAGGAAAATGAAGAACACAAAAAGATTTCTAAAAAAGGATATACTTAACCCCGTGAAGAGACTTTGGGACAAGCACACAAGTACTGACTGAGAAAGACCTGGTGAAAAGAGATCACTGAATGGGAGGACAGAAATGCAACGACAACCAATCGAGGGTGATATTAACACAAACAAACGTGCGGCAAACGACCGCCAGTTAGAAGCAACAGCAAAGGGGTGAACTCAACCTCACTTCACTGGAAGGATTTCAAGGACTAAACAATCTGAAGACCCGCCATGATGTTCTAAATGTGTGCACCGTGACTGTGTTGAAATTAATCCATTGATAGTGCTGTCACGAGAGATTTGAGCGGAGTATTTCAGGTTGAGCAAACCCGGACTTCTAATGAACAGTCTGAATCAGCTGGCATATGAAAGTTTCGCTACCGTGCGTTATCGTTGAAACAACGACTGGGGCTAATCATAAGCCGAGTGCTTGACAGACAATGCAATTTACCGGAAGATGCAAATGAAAATAAAATCGTCACTAACATGTCAACAGTGTACGAAAAGTGAATCTGTCTAAGCACAATAATACGCGAAACGTAACTATTTTGATTAGCCCTCACTGTAATCTCTCAATGAGACAAAGAACTTTAAGAAAATACAAGCGACAAGCTGGAATATTTGAGAGTGAGATACACCAGCAAGTTAAACATACCAAAGAATCCCCGACGTTACATTGGGATGTCCGGAGTTACGTCAAAAACATGAATAAATTAAGTAAGCCTTCTTAAACGAACAGCCGTGTTTTGGAGGAGGACGATAGACTGAAAGCAGATCTTACAAGCTTCGCCCATGGATACGTTAACATGACCCACTGAATTATATTCCACAACAGCGTTCCTCCATAGCTGAGTAATTGTGCTTACCGTTCGGCATGATTAAATGGCTATTCAAATGTCACTCCTGACGAAACCGCTATATTGCTTCGTCTTCGAACAATGGTTAACTGATGGGAGCTCGTTCGAAAATTTGTTCGGAAAAACTGTCTAGTTAGCCCCAATTTCAAACAAAAGATGAGAACAATCCAGAGACGATTTGCCCGAAAGCAGCTGAAATTCTGTTGATCAATAAACTGTAAGAAACTATGAAAATGCTAAATGGGCGGAAGGATGCATTTAAAACAAAATCTCACAGGGATTATGTCACAGTAGTTTTAACTAAAATAGAATACTTTGGTAAACTAAACGTCACTCTTTTCGACCAAATCATACCAAGTAGTAAGGAAGATAACCGCAACAAAAACGTAACAAATGGGAAGCAAGCACTTAAATGAGCTGATAGGTAGTCATGGTCGTTAACCGCTGATCTATCATTATTGGTGAGAATGAGGATGACGAAATCGATCAGCCTCCATGGAATAGAATTCCCATGCCCGAAACGGATGTCATATGTCGAATATTTGAGTATCACATCCAGCTTACGAAGGGTGAGTGTAGAAAGCAAATACAACAGCAAAAGATGGATTGGAATTTGTGAAATGCATCCGGGCCACCCGTGTTTATGTAACAAACTCAACAGGTTTAACGACAGACTAGATCTGCCTGTTCCGATAACACGCCAACATTCAAAACAGCACTGCTAACACTTCGTACACGCCACATATACAATAATAAAACGATATCGAAAATCCCGACGATAATGCTGTCCAATGTGTAAAACCTAAAATGAAACGATAACGTTGAAACACTTGCAACTTGTCTAAATGAATGTACTATGTAATGTAGGAAGATTCAATAGGCAATTGGATTGTCAAGCCACGGGACAGTTTAGTTGAATAATTCAAACGCTTAACTTCACACAACTGATGGAAAATAGATATATGATACGACGAAATGTACGGAAATGTAACAGAATGCATATCATCAAGGCTAGCCAAAGGACATCATGGTTTTAAACTTTGAGCCGTACTTGTGTGTACAGCAGCTCGGGTTGCCGTCGGTCCTGACAACGGTGCACAAAATATATGCTCTGTCGACACACAGAGTACATGACCCATCTGCTTTACCGACTACCAGATGTATGGAAGCAAGCTAAAAAATATCTGACAACGCAGTGTACGTCACTACCAACGTAAGCCCAGATGCAAACAAAGATGAACTCTATCAACAACCAACCAACTTTTTCGTATCACATGTTGGTATTTACCGAGGACGTGACACCAATGAATTTATTGTAGATAAGCAAGCAGACTGGTTGGGTTATCCAACTCTCCCTCTGAAAACCTGACGCGTACTCCACACACAGCAAAACGACCCAGTATCAACGACACTGTCTACCAACCATACGTGGTCAATGTCCACCGGGCGCATCACACAGTCGTCTTGTGATACAGAAGCTAAGAAATGCAGCGCAGCGAATGACTCACTGTATACCATCGTCGCACTACCTTGCGTCCATCCAATCAGCATCTTTGCCTTCACTCTCATTTCTAGATGTACATCATAAAAGTCCGACAAAGTATAGGACTAAATCTGCGAAATCGTCACGTGACAAGCATCATCATCGTCATCATAGCAGCAATGAACCTGACCAAAAGGTACTGTGGCTCGGGCCGCCGCTCACCTCAACAGTGGTGTGGAATATCCTAGAAGAAAAAGCTATTAAGGTTGGAAATTATTAAAAGAGGACCCATCGTGAGAACTAGAAATGGTATGAATACAGGTACGCCGTTGAATGCGACACATCGCCATCTCGAATAGCGACTCTAACCAGCGGTTTGAGTGATCACGAGCACCCCATCCAGGAAGGCGACACCTACCCACTTTGTTCAATGGAGCAGTCAAGGTCTTCATATTTCTTGACCACGTTGTTGCTTGACCACCACGTGGTTTTACCCAATTGTTGGTGGCCTCAGCATATAATGCCAAATACGGCGAACGATCAAATGATATACGGAGTACGTGACCCAACCATCTCAAGCTGTGCAACCCTATTAGTTGACCAATTGATCGCGCATCCTGAGCGTTTCGGAATACGTGTCGGCGAACTGCCGCATTGCTCACGAGACCAGTCGACTTAATGTGGGCTGATTGGCGGAGACAACGATGGTCAACCACAACAAGTCTGTTGTTATCTTCCGTGCGAACGGACCACGTTTCCGAGCCACAGAGCAAAAGAGAACATACACAAGCATTTTATAATCTTCCTTTCAGCGGCAACCTAACGTCTTTCCGACGACACAGATGACGCAGTTTGACAAATGCAACTCGTGCCTTTGCAATCCTCACCAATATCTCATCAGTAAAATTACAGGCTGACGAGATAGTGCTACCCAGGTATGT